>ML815274.1:97460-121158 GCA_009831015.1 Picea engelmannii | reverse complement strand
CAAGTTGGAGTATGTTCCTACCAAGGAACAAATAGGAGACATATTTACAAAACCCCTACCTAGAGATACATTTGAGTATCTCAGACAGAAGAGATGGGAGTCATTCTCATTTCTCAGTGAAAGCTTCAGGGGAAAGATGATGGGAGCTCAACATAACCAAAATATCATGGGGAGAGTGCATATGGTTGCATGTTGAAAAGAAAAATGAAGGGTATCACGTTAAGGGGAGCTACAAAAGGATAAGAATATTGTTTGTTGCAATGAAGAAATTACCAAATACAAAAACCCTTTTCCATTGATGTCAAAGGGGGAGAGAAACAAGACATGGGGAGACTTGTAGATAGAGGAGACTTACATAGACCAGTTTAAGAATATGTGTTTCCATCAATGACCAAGGAGTAGATTGTTGGAAATTGTGTTGTCATTGATGTCAAATGTAGAAATCCTTGGATGTCATTGATGTCACAAGTAGGGGGATATTGACTATTGTTGTCATTGATGAAGGAAGGAATATGTTGTTGTCAATTCCAAGGATCATGAAAGGTTCATTATCTTTGATTGACAGGATATCGTATTTTCATGGGATCGAAAGAAGAATCGAAGAAATTTGGCATAATTTAAAAAGTTTCATAAATTAGAAATTGGCAGATGAGATTAGATATGGGATAAGATCCTCACTAGATCAACGACTCTTGTTGATCATCCATCATACCACTAAATAAAGAGATTTAGTGGTTCGAAACTTCATATCATAGCTTTCTATATTGACTTTGACACCAATACTCCGAGGGTGATATCCAACTGTTCATCGTGGAGGGAGAATCAACAACCGTGATCTATCATAGATCGGACTACAAGGAAGAGCATTCAGAGCAAGACTCTGACACGTTTGAGTATTAACTCCGATCATCAAAGTATATTAAGTTTGACCACATGGATGAATCATTTCCATTTGTTTCGATAAGTGATCAACGATAGATATTAAACTCCTAAAATAAATCGACGATGTTGAACTATTTGGAGCGATGTGGTTCCATCAGAATTCAATTTTTCAGAGCATTTATCTCATGCCATTATGAGACACTCTGACATAAGAAGCTCCTAATCAATAGGGACCGTTGTTCTATTGGAGCAATAGAGAATAAATATGAACCGGTGATTGGATGGGAAGGAATATGAATGATTGTGAGCCAACTTAGATGCCACATTATGTCCACGTCAATACCATGACACCTAAAACCTGTAGAAGGGGCCACGTGAGAAAAATAATTTGTAGTTAATACATGTCACATCATATGCCACATGTCATACTTCGTACAGATCCATGTTAATACCAAGACAATTCCACGAAAGCACGAAACTGTAACCCAATGATTGGACCACATGTCATAAGAAAATTTGGCCACGTACAAAGGTGATAGGAAGTCCGACAATGAAGGAAACTTTGAATTAATATGCATTGTTGATCTATTAGATCCATAGCTATCGGAGGAGGAACGTTGACAGATTATTTTACACTCTAAAGCGAAAGCATCAAATATTATTCTATTTGGAGTCGTTCCCATTGGAGTGAAACAGACCACCCTTTTATTTACACTATGAAGAAAAGTATCGAAGAATATTCCCTTCCTCGAGAAAAGTGATATCTCGAGAAAAATGAGCAATCTAGATCGTTGGTCGGCATGAAAACAAGATGCGATGGTAACCATAGATCTTGAATGATTGATGACTTAAACAAGGCCTAACCACCATCACATACTCCATCTTTGGAGTGGGTTTTGAGTTAAAAAACTTAGAAATTATTAATCGTTCGCCAAGATAGGAAAGAAATAATGAACAAGTGAAAAACACACTCTAGAGTACATGCTCATGCCCAGGTCTTAGGTGGCCAATAGTATTTTACAACTTTCATGCTCAAGTCATTTATTACAATGCCCCGAAGGGATGGAAATGCAGAAAAAGGTGGTCTAATAAACCTGTTGAATCTGTGAACTCTGACTTTTGAGCATCTGTCTGCTCAGTCTGTGGTGACTCGTATGCAAATACAACTAATGAAACTTGGTGGATAACATTAGCTCCATATGGGGATGTGTGCTTGATATTTTTATAAAAGGAGAGTATGTGATAATCTAGAATCGGTGACCTACATCACAAATGTCTTGCCAAAAACAACATAAGCAACATGTATATATGAAAACCAACAATTTCAAATACAAGCTACACTAATAATACAAGAAAATGAAAAATGTTGTAAAAATAAAATATAAAGAGGAAGGGTTAGAGAGATATCTTACAAGGGATGGCCCCATGGGCATCAAATGTCATCATTGAGAAGCAATTTGAAAAGTTGTCTTCTCACTGGTAGCTTTGACCTTTCCACTGTATAACTAGATGAAGTAGAAAATCCATGAATCAACCATGTCATGGATGAAAAAAAAGCTCATATGTATGAATAATCCATGTCCGAGATGACTTTTCGAAGATCATTTTCCAAGTTTTATCAACTTGGAATTTTTCTTGGGAATACACCACCCCAGAAACCTGTGTTTTTATTTATTCAACCAAACTTTGAAGTTTGGTAAGCCTTGTAAATTTTTTATGAATATCTACATTCGATTGTCATGGTGCAAGGCTAACCAGTGCTTATAATGATCTGGATTTGATAAACTGAATCTATATTCCAATTTCCCATTAACTTTCATTAAGTCATCCAATGATTGAGAGATTGAAATTGGAACTAGAACTGGAACTATCAAGGAATTTGCTTCACCGATTATTTCAAGATCATCACAATTGACGGATATTTTCTCTGAGGAGATGGATTCTTTGGGAGGATGGTGGGGAGTTGAATTTTTTGGATTTTCAATAACTTCAAACTCAATTTCCTTTATTTCCTCCTGATCGATTACTGACTCATCTATAGGATTTTCTGAAATTTCTAGATGAAATTCCTTTTCTTGTTCACTATGAAGCTCTAGATCTATAGGGTCTGAATACTCAATACAAGCTTCTGCCTTTGCAAGGAGAAATTCCACGGCCTTTAACTGATTTGCATAGATAAGTTCTATGGCCTAAATGACTTATTTCTTACTAGAATCTGGTGAAGCATCTGAACTGACTGTCTTTATAACTGGAGGTTCCTTTTCCTTCCACTTTTCCATGAAAGCATCAACCAATTATTTGCAAGTTTTGACTTAGTTATCCTTGAGCTCCGTAAACCAATCAAGATCATCATCGTCAAAGGACAAGATAAACAACTTCATTTTTATATCTTCATATAAGGAATTGTAACACCATTTATTGAATCAATGGGAAACTTTCTTAACATGGCGTCTAGCATCAACAATATTATTACTTTGAAAACAAGGCAAATTTTGTAAGAAATTTTTTGGAATTACAGGTGGATAACCACTTATTGCAGAGAAAACAATAGGTCTATAAAGATCATCCATTTCTAAGCTATATTTATTAATAAAACATAAAATTCTAAAGGACTGGGACCCAAAACTAAAAAAGGATCATACGAGAATAAAGCTTGGCTAGCCTCCTCCAAAAACCCTTTTTGGTTCAAGGATGAAGCTAAGCAAACCATGAGTTCCTCTTTGCAGAATACTTTGTCAAAATATTTTGAAGTGGAGTTTCCAGATGATCAAGTTTATTTTAAGCAAACAAGAAACATCAAACAAAGTAAAAATACGAAAAGGAAAACAAAAAGTCGTATTCCGGGAATAGAAATAGTTATCCCCGACAACGGCGCCAAAAAATGTCATCACCTTATACACACTTGGGCTATCATGGAAGAAATATTCAATCCAATTAGTGTGTCCTTGGGAGAAAGTCTCAAGTCAACGTGTTGTCACCTGATCCTCGACTCCTCCATCTAGGCCAACTCCTAGCAAAGCCAAGGGGGGTAGTCCCTATAAAAAGAATCTAAGGATTTTTACTCTATGAAGCTTAAAAGAAAATTTATTCTAGGAGTTTATTATGAAATCAAAAGATTTAACACAGCAACATAAATGATTCAAAAAAGATACACCCTGTGAAAAACTCATAAAATATTATCCATTCACCACATGCTTTAAAGGGAAATAACTTGAACCATTTGAAATAAAGATAAATTGACAAAATAGATGGAAAAGTAGACCACTGCCAGAAATTAAAATGTGATGTGATGAAAATGTCGCGTTTATTTTATCTTGAGAATTTTATTAAGGGATTTGGGAGTTTTAACAAGTATTTGAATCCGTGAAGTGGGGATTGAAGTCGGGGTCCCCACTCTTTGTGTAAAAAGTGTATTTGGCCTCCTTGCTTGCAATTCGAAAATCTTATAGATGTTTCGACTGGGTGTGCCATAGGTCCAAAAAGAGGATATAATCCCCCATGAATTAACACGCTCCACCCAGATGCATAGGTCTTAGATGAATAGCATAGTAAGAAGATTTCCCTAATTAAACTAGCATGCATTGCTCAGATATGTTTCTGGGTCTCCAAATCCACCCAAAAGTAGCAGTGGGATTCCATACACGGTTGAGCAACTTGATTTTATTCCAATAATTGGAACAAAAATAGAACTAAGATAACAACTAGTAATCTATAAAAGCAAAACTAAACTAAAGCTTTGTAATTGATTTTAGAACTTCAATTTAGTGTTGTGAATTAATTTTATCTTTTTTATGAAACTTTGAAACTAAAAATAAACAAATAACACGGGAATCAACCTCGAAGCAAAAGAGAGACAAACACTTGTTTCCCCCCCAGGGGCAGGGGAAACGAAGAAAATCGAGCTTTGTGGCTCACAAACTTTATTATGCCTTCTACACTATTTTCTTTTTTTTGGATTTGGATCCTTATAGAGATGGATCGATAATCTAAAGAAACTAAATACAAAAAGAAGAATCTTTGAGTATTGGGTGTTCAAAGGGTTGACTTGGGTGATGGATTTTCAGTTTGGACTCCAAGAAAGAAGAGGAAATCACTCTTGTACTATGAGGACCTTCTAGGACAGAAAAGAGAATTTGTTATTAGTGGCAGAAAATTGATATAAAATGTAAAAGGAAAAGAGATATTTTAGCAAGCTTTTTCAAAGACAATTTTATTCTAAATAAATGACAATTTTATTTGGTTTTCTAGAGGGTTTAGAGGACTCTTAGTTGCTTGGCTGCCCCAAAATTGTCCAAATTGGAAAGATTTTATCTTTGGTTTTCCAACAACCTGTAAAATCAGCAAAGAGAAGACTCCAAAAGGTGCCCAAAATGGCTTAGGACATCTTAGGAGATTAGTAAAAAAAAATCTTGAAAAATTAAGCAAGAAACTAGAAACTAAGAACTAACAAACTAACAAACTTTATTGCAGAAAACTTGCTTGTTTTTAGGACAACAAGTATTTAGGCACTTTAAATTGTTAGATCTAACAAATATAAACCAAAGAAAAGGACCCAATTTCAACCTTTAAAATATCAAAAATTTATTTAACGAAAAAAGAGCCTTTTACTATACTAGATCTAGATCTATTGGATAGAATTGAACTAAATTTCAGATCTCGAAACTTCATGCATGCACAAAAGATTCAAAGTTTTATCTTTAGAAATTAGACTCAAGTTCATGCATGTAAATAAAAAGTAACTTAAGAAATTGAAATTAGAAGGGTGAGAGAGAGAGAGAGAGAGAGAGAGAGAGAGGAAGGCAAGCTTGTGCTTGGAATGTCTTTGGGCGATGGAATCCTTTGTGGTGAAATGTGGAGGGATCTTTTTCAAATGACTTGAAATAATAGAAGAATCAACCTAGATCCTCATAATATCCAAGTAGAGCATCAATCACTTCAAATCCTTGAAAAATAGAGGGTTAAAAAAATGGTGCCACCTACAATAGAGACTTCAAAACACAATTGGTTAAGCAAAACAAAAGGTGCATTCAAAATCTCTATAATAGATAATAAAAAAATAGGATTGGTAATCAAACAAGTTTAGTATTCCTATCCAAGTAAGCAATAATACTTCTACAAGGCCAATTTTAACCACAATATACAGCAAAAAGAATGAAACAATATTACCTCATGGTTACATGCATCCACACACTTGGCAATCCACCACTTCGACCTCCAAAGTCTTATTTATTCCAATATGCAAAACGTATTACAATGATTACAACACAAGAATCGAATCCCCAAGCTCCAACTAACACAAGAGAAGAGGGTATGACCTTCTTTTATTGATTTCTAGGTGACAACTCCAAGCAAATGCACATGAAAGAGGGGGAGTGGTGCATCTAGTGAAGTAGGGATGAGTGGAGTGGAAGTGAGGTTAATGTGGGGTGAGGGGAGATGGAGTGGAGTGGAAGTGGAGTGAGTGGGATATGGAGTGGAGTGGAAGTGAGGTGAGTGTAGTGGGAGTGTGAGTCCTTACCTTTGGGATTGATGTCTCCCTAAATGTGTCAACTCTCAAGGAGAGGTCAAGTAGTTACATATGGATATCCACCCATTGCCACCTTACCCAATCAAGTCGCCTTTACTAAGGGAGAAACTCGCCACCTAATTTTGGGACTCCATACACATCAAAAACATCTTTCTAACATGTTTGTTGACTTCCCTATTTTTTAGGAAACTTAATTAAATCATTTTTTAGTCTTTTTTGAGAGAAAATACATTTTTGAGTGATTAAAATCACTTTTTTGCCTAGACAAAAGGGGAATAAGGGTTTAGGGGTGATATGGCTTAGAAAATGACCACAAGCATGGAATATGACAATGATTGATGCCATATTTTTACATTTTATTGACTTTACATTAAAATGGGTTCGTTTTACAGAAATTTTTTTATTTTACTAAAACATTAAAAAAAACTATGGGGACCTGGCGTAAATTCCATATGACTCAATAGACATGACCTAGAATGAATGCATATACATTTAGACACTAGACATTGGTTATATCATTCCAAGGACTAACAACCAGCACATACTCCAACTTTGAAGTCTGTTTTGAGTGAAAAAACTTAGAAATTATTAATTGCCCTCAAGGACATGCAAGAAATAATTAACAAGTGAAAAAAACACTCTAGAGTACATGCTCATGCTCAGGTATTAGGTGGCCAAAAGTATTTTACAACTTTCATGCTCAATTCATTTATTACAGTACCATGAAGGGATGGAAATGCGGAAAAAGGTGGTCTAATAGACCTATTGAATCTGTGAACTCTAAATTCTAAGCATTTGTCTACTTAGTCCGTGGTGGCTCATCTGCAAATACAACTAGTGCAACTTGGTGAATAACAAAACCATAAAAAATTGTATATTCATACGGTTAGACGTCGTACATTCCGTACAAAAGGTCGTTCCACTTAGTTAAGGGTGATTTTGGTACCTGTGCAGATGTTTCTTTTTGGGCAACTTGTAGAGGTTTCCATGTAATTTTTTCGAAGAAATGAAAAGTTGTTTTTGAAGGAGTAATTACCTATGTATGTGTGAAATTGATTTTATGCTTCTGCTATTTAATTTTCATCTATTGTGTGATTGATGCTATGGTTTGAAATTTATTTTCAGCATTAATTAAATTCAACATATTCTTATCAACAATAAAACACATATTATCACTTAAACTAATATATAAGTGTGGGCTATGCTTCATTATACTAGTAATTGAAAGTAGATTTTTCTCCAAACAAGGAACATAATAGACATATTTAATCATTACCTTCTTACCTCTTTGTTGAAGTAGGACATTTACCTTTCCTCTAATCCTATATTATTTTCCACCACTCAACACAACAAAATTAGATGGAAATTTATCCTCTACAAAATCAGTGTACCAATTGAAGGATTAACTCCTACTTGTGATATATGGTGAAAACATTGTAATATGTTAACAAAGTAAATTTGTACGTATAAAACTAAGAATGAAGACAATGAGTGAAGTTAGGAATGAATACCAATGAACAGGTTTGAGGATATATTAAGGGAGACAATTATGCATATGGTTGAACTAAATATCTAATTATAACATAGTTGTTATGGTCACCTAAAGTTATAAAAAGGGATCAATTGTACAATACAAACACACATAGAAATGGTATGATTGAATAGAATTTACCATCGAGAGTTTATTGAGTGGAACTCTCGGTGTCCCTTGCTTAGTATGTGCTTGATATTATTTGTTGTTGAATTCTAATCCCAACATTTGGTATCAGATTTGTATGGTGGTGATCCAAAGGAAGTTCGATGCATGAACTAATTCATTTTCGGTAACTTCTTGTGTGGATGATGGCTTTGAAAGAGAGGACGACAACCTTGGAGAGAGCGGTGGTTGATTTAGATATCTAGCAAAGAATGGTTATGGATTCCACTAAGTTGAGAGCTAGCATAATGTGAGTATATTGAAGAAATTCTATTGCTATTGGCGCTTTCTGTGATATCCAGTTCTATTAATTGATAAGATGAAGCTTTGTTGGGGCCCATAAATACATCACATAATGGAATTTAGTGCTCGCATTGAGTCACTTGAACACTTATATGATTGATTATATGAGTAGATGTCAGATCTAGTCGAATGGTGAATAGTTAGTGTAGTCATATGTGGTCCTAGCATTTGTCTAGAATGGAGTGATTGACAATCTTCTCTAAGGCACGATGTTGAATCTAGTCCTTTATATTTTTTTCTTTTCATGGCCTGAGGATTCCAATGAAATGTGTAGTTATCATTTATTTCAGAGATCTAAAGTCACTGAAATCAAAATCCCTAGAAGTTTGAACAGGAAGTGTAGATCTAGCGTATCATATGGTGGGATGTGTTGTTTATGTAAAAATCCCAAGACTGAATGACGGATATCCTTGTGATCTCAATTAAACAAGTAAATTGTTCAATTTAATTAATGTTGAAATTCAATTTCAAACCATAGAATCAATCACACAATAGCTGAAAATTAAATAATGGAATCATAAAATCAATTTCACACATACAAAGGTAATTACTCTTTTAAATCATATTTTTATTCCTTCAAAAAACTTACAAGGAAACCTCCAGAAGATGCCAAAAAAACAAACAACTGCACAATTAATGAAATCACCCCGAACTAAGCTTGTACATCCTACTTGAGAGGTATGGCCTGCTGGAAAACAATATAAAACCGTTGTACGGCCTATTGGACAGCTTGTACATCATGTTCATACGATTGTACAAAACTATTGCCTACTGCCCAGATTTGCCTCTGCCTAAATCATTTCTCTCTCTCTTTCTTGGTCGCTCAACCATTCAAGTGTGTATGAAATCTCTATCTTGACTTGTCTTTATACTTTTAGCTGAGACCAAAACCCTAATCTATTTTTAATATTACTCCTAGTCTAAGTCATGTATGCATACAATACACTTTCTAGACTCAACTACTAAATATAAGACTTTTCACTTTTTTACTAAAGTGAATTACAAAATAGAATTACTTTTCAAAAATAGAATTACTTTCCAAAAATAGAAATATCTCGGACTACTTCTACATGTTCACCCTGAACCTATACGGAAGTTATTGCCCGAGCTATATTTCTCAACACTCTTAGCGAGGAAGGAATTCTGCACCAACCCAAGTATGTCTATGAATGCCTCAAACTTCCCTTTTGCCAAGGGCTTGGTCAAAATATCAGCTACCTAATGTTCTGTGGGAATATACTGGAGCTTCAGTGCTCCCTTTTGAACCTTATCTCATACGAAGTGATATTTGATCTCTATATGCTTGAACCTTTCATGAAACATTGGAATCTCAAAGAGTAAATGACTGTGGTATCCAACTCCTAATCAAACACTCTTGTAAATAACTTGTGAAGCTAGATGACCTCACAACTAATAGTATTGATTGCCATGTACTTTTCCTATATTGAGCTAAGTGCTATGGAATTCTACTTCCTGTTGAACTAGGATATCATCGTTCATCCCAAGCTAAAGCAACACCTTGAGGTGCTCTTCATGTCTGTTGCATTGACTACCCAATTTGAGTTTGAATACCCCTGCAACTTCACTTAACCATCTCCAAGATATCTCAAACCATACTTCATTGTGCCCCTCAATTACCTAAGAGCATGTTTTGTTCCTACCCAATGCTCCTACCTTGGCTCCACCATGAACTGACTCAAGGTGTTCACTGCAAAAGAAATATTTGGCCTAGTGTTCACCAAATACATCAAAGAACATATCAATGGTCTATACAATGTGGGATCCACCAACTTTGAATCTGAGATTGTCACCTTCTTCAGATTAGTGATCGTGGTTGTGGCCATAGGTTTGAAATTCTCCATCCAAAACATCTTTAGGATCTAAACTACATACTTACCCTGCCTAAGGAAAATCTCCCTTTTTCTCTAACAAACCTCCAAACCCATAGTAATGCATCATGCCAATGTCCATCTTGAACGCAACTTCCATGTCTGCTTTTCACCCTACAATGAGTTTCTCTGCACTTGTTAAAAACAATTCATCTAGATACAACACCAAAACAAGCAGATCAATCCCAATTAATATATAATATAAGTTAGGATCTACTTCACTTTTGGTGAATCCCATACACTGTAGATATCCATCGTTCCTGGAATACCATTCTCTCGATGCCAACTTGAATCATTACAAGGATTTCTTAATCTTGCACACATGGGACTCCTTCCCATTTACCTCAAAGTCCTAAGGTTTCTTTATGTACACGTCTTCCTCAATTCTACCATTAAACAAAGTTGTCTTCACATCCATCCATTGAGGACATAACTACTGTTGAAATAATGTAACTGTAAAGTGTATTCTAATTATTATTGTTGTATTATTCATTATATCAATCCCCTTTTGTGGATTGGTAAAAACATAATTGTAATAGGCAGAATAAGAAGTCGGCCCCATAATATATTAAAGAGGCCCCAAAATATATTAAAGGTGGTTATAACCACCCAGAAGAAGAATTCGGCCCTGCCAGTGAAGAGACACCTCCGTCCACACGTGCCAGAATTGTATAAATAAGGAGGCTAGCACCAAATTTAGACATACACTCACTTGTTCATTGAGAAGCAAGTTTCGGAGATGCAATTGGAGAAGNNGTTAGAGGACTTTCTGTATTTGTTTGAGTTATCTCTTGGCATTGTATTGGCTATCTATAATAATCTAGTTTTGTTGGGTTTTCTCCCCCATGAGGTTTTCCCAAAATAAATGATGTGTCTCTTGTGATTGTGTATTTCTCAGTGATCCTATCTTATGCTATTGTTATCTAGTGAAATGAAAAGAACTCTAATAATAGCTTAAACCTTAACATGGTATCAGAGCTAGCTACTCACACTAAAGGAGGAAGAAAGGAGTCTCACTTCCAGAAATAAAATCATAAAGAGTCACCCCCAAAACAAATCTCAACCAAAGAGATTCCAGAAGAAAGGACAACGAAAGGAAAGAGATTACTCATTTGTCCAATGCTACCATTGTGACAAGATGGGACATATTGCGAGACATTGTCCAGCTAGACGAGAAGAATACAAGAGGAAAAATAAGAGGCACCATTCCCATGCAGTTTAAGATGAAGAGCCACCCACAAAGATGTTAAGAGAACAAATTAAAGACTATGTCTTAATCTCGGCCCTCTCAGGATCGGTAACACCTGGAGAGGACACTTGTCTCATTGATAGTGGTGCTTCCAAGCACATGACATGTCAAAGAGATCTTCTCTCTTTCATTTCAAAAAAGAAGTTTTCTCAGAAAGTTACACTTGGATATGATTACCAATATCCCATCAAGGGAGTGGGAGAAACAAACTACAAACTTAACTCGGGGAATTCAATGAAGATGAAGGGCATACTCTATGTACCAGGTTTGACAAAGAACCTACTCTCCATATCAGCTTTAGAAAAGAAAGGCTTCAGAGTTTCCTTTATAGATGGAGAAGTTCTTATGTGGGCTAAAGGATAAACCATAAAATAAGCAATTGTCATTGGAAAAGAAGAAGGTGGCTTGTATAAGCTAAAGGGTCACTCAGAAGCAGCCATGACCCACGCCATTGAGAATCCATGTGAACTTTGGAATAGAATATTAGCCCACATTAATTACAAGGCACTACCATACGTATGCAAAGCAGTCACAGGTCTACCAGAACTCAAGGTTGACCATGAAGGTGTATGCAATGGATGTTCACAAGGGAAGAACATCAAGAACCCTTTCCCGAAGAGAGACAACAAAGCTGAAGAAGTCCTAGAACTCATTCATTCAGATGTGTGTGGCCCAATGCCATCATCCTCCATCAGTGGGTATGTATACTATGTATCTTTTATTGATGATTATTCTCGTAAGACCTTGGTGCATTTTTTGAAATCAAAACATGAAGTGTTTAGTAAATTCAAGGAATTCAAAGCCTTGATAGAGAATCTTCCTGAAATAAAGATCAAGATACTTAGGTCAGATAATGGAGGAGAATACACCTCAAAATATTTTTTGAACTTCTGCAAAGATATCGGGATCAAGAGGGAGCTCACCACTCCCTACAATCCTCAACAAAACGGTGCAGCAGAAATAAAGAACAGAATGATAATGGAAGCAGTGAAGACCATGATCCATGATCAAGATCTTCCAATGTGCTTATGGGAAGAAGCAGCAATGACAACCGTATATGTACAAAACCAATTATCCCATAGTGCACTTGGGTTCAAGACCTTGGAAGAGATGTTCACTGGAAAGAAGCCAGAGGTAATCCATCTCAAAATATTTGGCTGCCCAGTATTTATGCATATTTCGAAAGAGAATAGAAACAAGTTGGAACCCTCAGGAAAGAAGGGAATATTTGTGGGATATTGTGAGGTCTCTAAGGCCTTCAGGATTTATATACCAGGTCACCATCACATTGAGATCAGTAGGGATGTGACCTTTGATGAATATGTAGCGCTCAAGAAATCGAGAATATGTCAGCTTGAAGAAGTATATGAAGAGGAACCTGTAGCTCCTAGAGTTGCAGAATCAGTGAGGGAGGTTCCCAGAGCTGTAGAACCAGTGAGGGAAGTTGTAACTTCTCCTGATGAGGAAATTCTAGAAGATCATGATATAGTATAATTTCAATAACCTCCTCAGATGACGATCTCCCATAAGAGAAAGCATGTTTGGGCTAGGGAGCTTATTCAAGATGGACAGAAGTATGGTGTTCCCAAAGGAACCAGGAGACAGGTAAAGAGACCTAAGCCATTCTCCAGTTATATGGCTTTGATGTGTGATCTCCTAGAGAAGGAGCCTACCTACTTTGAAGAATCCATTCAGAAGAAAGAATGGGCAGATGACATGACAGAAGAATACCAATCCATAATAAAGAATGATGTATGGGAAATAGTTCCCAGACCGAAGAGTAAGGATGTGGTATCTTCCAAATGGCTCTTCAAAATAAAACATGTTGTTGATGGAAGTATTGAGAAGTATAAAGAAAGGTTTGTTGCTCGTGGATTTTCTCAAAAGGAAGGCATTGACTATGAAGAGACATGTGCTCCTGTAGCCATATACACTTTGATCAAAACCATCATAGCCCTTAAAGCCAAGATGAAGTGGAAGTTGCACCAGATGGACGTAAAGACAACCTTCCTAAATGGTGTCATCAAAGAAGAATTGTATATAGAGAAACCTCAAGGATTTGAAGTTGAATACAAGAAGACTCATGTCTGCAAGTTGAAGAAGGCTCTGTATGGATTGAAGCAAGCTCCTAGAGCTTGGTATGGCAAGATAGACATTTTTCTGACGAGCTTGGGCTTTACCAAGAGTAAAGTATATTCTAACCTCTACTTCAAGGTTATGAATGATGAGTCAGGTATATTGTTGTTGTATGTGGATGACTTATTCTTAACCGAAGAAGAAAATCTCATCATCGAATTGAAGAAGAAGCTCGCTTCAAAATTTGAGATGAAAGACCTTGGACTGATGCACTTGAGGTATGGCAGAGCCCAGAGAGAATCTTCCTTAACCAAGGGAAGTATGCAGTCAAAATCCTGAAGAGATTCGAAATGTTGGAGTGCAATTCCATGAATACACCCATGGAAGCGAAGCTTAAGCTATTGTTCAACTTTCATCAAAATTGATTGATGCCACATTCTATAGACAAATCATTGGATCATTGATGTACCTGATGAACACCAAACCAGATATTTGTTTTGTCGTGAACACCTTGAGTCAATTTCTAGTAGAACCCAGACATGTTCACCTAGTTGTTGCAAAACATGTGATGAGGTACCTTAAGGGTACATTAGATTGTGGTCTCAGCTATGACGGAGATCATGATTTCACAATGAGTGGGTACACTGATTCAGATTGGGTTGGAAGTGTCTCTGACAGGAAGAGCACTTCAGGATGTTCTTTCAGTTTGGGATCAGCCATGATCTCATGGCAGAGTAGGAAGCAATCCAGCACTGCTCTCAGTACAACAGAATTAGAATACATGGTTGTGTGTTCTACCAGCTACGAAGCTATATGGCTTTGAAAGTTGTTGACTAGTCTATTCAACCTAGAGATGGAATCAACCACGATCCTATGTGACAACCAGAGCTGCATAAAGATGATATATAATCTTGTATTTCATGACAAGTCGAAGCACATAGAGATCTGATATCATTACATCCATGACATGGTGCTGAGAGGAGCCATAAATCTCCAATATGTTAGCACATATGAATAGGTTGTCGATGTGTTGACCAAGTCTCTATCTTGTGTAAAGTTTGAGCACTTTCGAGATAATCTTGGTATAGTCTAAAAGGACCTCCCTCGAAAGGGGGAGTAGTCTTGTGTTGAGATATGCCAGCCTAGTACTGTGCTTCCAACTTAATTGTTATGATGTAAAGACAGTCTAGTATTGTGCTTCCAGCTTAATTTTTGTGTTGAGATATTCTAGCCTAGTACTGTACTTTCAGCTTAATTATTGTGATGTAAATCCAATCTAGTACTATGCTTCCAGCTTAATTGTTGTGATGTAAATCAAGTCTAGTACTGTGCTTCCAGCTTAATTGTTGTGTTGAGATATGCTAGCCTAGTACTATGCTTCCATATTAATTGGTGTGACGTAAATCTAGTCTAGTACTGTGCTTCCAACTTAATTGTTGTGTTGAGATATGTCAGCCTAGTATTGTGCTTCCAACTTAATTGTTGTGACGTAAATCCAATCTAGTATTGTGATTCCATATTAATTGTTGTGTAGTGTTCCAGCCTTGTGTTGTGATGATGTAACCATCCTTGTGCTATGATGATGATGTATTAGTTTTATACTAATCCATATTGATGCAAATGATGATTTCATTCCATTGAGAATGACGATGTTGTCGATGAGAAAAACTTTCAATGATTTATAGATATGCCAGTTAGTGTTCCAATATGATATTGATGATGTTGTCCTCTCACCCACCTGATGTTGTTGATGATGTTGCCCTCTCTCTCGCATGATGTTGTTGTAGAATACCCTTCTTGTTAAGGGGGAGTGTTGAAATAATGTAACTGCAAAGTGTATTCTAATTATTATTGTTGTATTATTCATAAGATCAATCCCCTATTGCGAATTGATCATGTTGGCTATTGTAAAAGACCAAATCCCCTTTTGCGGATTGGTCAAAACATAATTGTAATATGTAAAATAAGAAGTCGGCCCCAGAATATATTAAAGAGGCCCCAGAATATATTAAAGGTAGTTATAACCACCCAGAAGAACAAGTCGTCCCTGCCAGTGAAGAGACACCTCTGTCCACATGTGTCAGAGTTGTATAAATAAGGAGGCTAGTGCCTCATTTAGACATACACTCACTTGTTCATTGAGAAGCAAGTTTTGGAGCTGCAGTTGGAGAAGAGAGAGAGAGAGAGAGAGAGAGAGAGAGGCACATTCTTGGGAGAGGACTTTCTGTATTTGTTTGAGTTATCTCTTGGCATTGTATTGGCTATCTATAATAAGGAAGTTTTGTTGGGTTTTCTCCCCCATGAGGGTTTCCAAGGATAAATGATGTGTCTCTTGTGATTGTGTATTTCTCAGTGATCCTATCTTATGCTATTGTTATCTAGTGAAATTCAAAATCTAATAATAGCTTAAACCTTAAAAACTACTCTAATGGAAGTGTACTTAGTGACTGGTGAAAATGTCTCCTCATAGTTCGCTCCCTCTCTTTGGGAGAACCCTCTCACCACAAAACTTGCTTTGAACTTCTCAATGCTACCATATACAGTGTGCTTGATCTTGTAGAGCCACCTGCAACTCACAACTAAATTCCCCTCTGGTCTTAGAACTATGTCCCAAACATCATTCTTCATGATGAAGGTGTACTCCTCCACCATGGAATCCTACCATACCTATTGTTTTGCTACATGTTGACCACCTATTTCAACTAGGTTTCAACGTCGTGTACCATGAAGATATGTACCTTGTGGTACAACAAGTTTGAAGACCTATGGCTCAACAAGACAATTTTTCCCCTTGAACTTCTTTCTTTGTACACGGAATGTTCGCTCCCCTCCATGGGATAATAATGTAATATGTTAGCTTGGGTCAATTTTTATTTAGTTTCCTAGGACTTTATCATTAGGAAATTCCTTTCATGGATTGGTTTTTTTTCCTCAGGTAATTAATCTTGCTTACCGACGATATTTATTATCCTTGAGTTTTTCACTCAAATAATCCTCCAAAGTTGTGAAAGGTGTTCTAATGATAAATCCCAATGGGTGACTAAGGTTTGAAGTGTTTTAAATTACCATTCTAGACATATCCTAGAGTCTTGCGTAATTCCGTTAAGTTTTGATAGGATTTTGTAATAATTAAAATTTTCCGTAAATTGGAAATTTTAATTATTTTTTATGAAAAATGTAAAAATTTGGTCCTTGATGATTTTGTATAGGAGTATGGGTACTCAAATCAAATGTCTTATGACCCCCTACACCCTTGTATCAATTTTCAGTTCAATTGGACAAGTTTTGCCAACTCAATGTCCATGAGGAGTCTAAGTCAATCAAAAATCAACAAATAATTGGCTAAATTAAAAATGTCAAATTTTATCAAAAGTTGTAAAACATGAGAAAATGGGGGAAAGTTGTTTCCTAAGTCATTTATATGTAATAAGGGGTCAAATAAATCAAACTCCCCCTTTCCCACCCCTCATACAACTTAAATTTAGAGAGGGGGGTGAATTTGTCTATTGTGGGGCTCACCATCTCCATTGGATTGGTCATTTGGTGATGTTGTAATGTTCCTGACTTGTCTATTCTGGGAAACTATGCTAATGTGTGTGTATGATTAATTTTTTACAGCATATATATTGATTATACAGATGGTAAATGAGACAAAAGACTATAAATTGTATATTATGATATCTACGTAGTACAATGTCGAATGTGACTCATAATAAAATAAATCACTCGGCTAGATCAATGACAAAAGGATCTTAGCCAGAATACAATAAGAAAACTAAAATGATAATACCCAATGATAGATGACACTGCAGGATCAATGGATGATCTGCATTATGGCAGCTCACACGGTAACTACTACAAGTCCAGAAAGTTTTCCCTGATGGCTAGATCTCTCGGATCGGTCTAGAAACTATCCCAAACAATGTGTCTTGTTGTCCCTCTCAACCCTGGTGACTGACCCGCCCCTCTACTGGTGTGTATGGACCCGGATGGATCCCTTTCAGGGAATGCACCCCTCTACTACTGGAAAATTTTTCCCTAGTGATTCCACTATCGGAATCGACTGAGATGTGTCTCAAACTGATTGCCCTAGCCTACTGTGAAATGGGCCAGAAGGGTTTCCTTGGATCTGATCTGATGATCGCTCAAGAACCTCGAATGTGTCCTCCCCAAGTGTCTCACTCCCAATCTCTGGAAAATGCATCCCTGATGATTCTCCTGCTGGAATATGACAAGAAACTAGGAAAAAGATGTGTATGGCCTACCTCTCAAAAGGGTCGGAGGGGAATCTATGAACTCTCCCTGAATGGGACAAGTCAAACCACTAAACCTCCTTAGAAGTTGCGCCATCTCCCTGAACAAGTACGCCCATGTTGTTGAACCCTGTATAACTATTGTTGAAGACTGATGGAAGACTTGTGTGATCTCCCCGGTGACTAGGGTGTGTCTCTCAACATCGAAATCAGACACTTGTGTATTCCTCCTGGAATCCACTGAGCTACCTCTCCTAAGATGCGCCTTTCTCCTCACTAACAAGTCAAAATATGCATAATGATGAATTAGGTCATTGTACCTTCTCTTATAGCTGCCTGAAACCCTAATTCGTTGTTGACTTCTAATTTTAGCTCATATGTTCTACTTTTAGCTCAAGTTGGCTTAAAAGTGCTTTTAGCCACTTTTAGCTCAATTCCACTTTTGGATTATAACACCTTTGATTGGGATGACCTCTAGTAACCTTATTTACCCCTTTCTGGCCCTAGCTATAGTCTAACGGGGTTGTTTAAACCATTAAGCCTCCTCTCTAGAGCTCCTTTTTAAAAAGGGACATTACATTCCTCCCTTCCAAAAATTTCTTGTCCTCAAGAAATAACAATCCAAGGTGATGCAACACCTACTCTCTCTCCCAAGTAACATCATCTATGGGAAGACCTTTCCATATGATCAAACACTCTCTGATGACCCTGCTCCTTAGTTTCCTCTCTCGAAACTCCAGTACCTCCTCCGGAAGCAACTTCAATTGTCCCTCCTCGTCCAATGGGGGAAGATCCTCTTATGTGTCGATGAACTGTCCCATTGCCTTCTTGAGGCAAGATACGTGGAACATGTTATGAATCTTGCTCCCCTCTGGAAGATCTAGCTCATAAGAAACCTTGCCTACCCGGCGCATGATCCTATAAGGTCCATAAATTCTGGGCTTGAGCTTCTCGGCCCCACTCTTCTTCAGAGATGATTTTCTATAAGGTTGGAGTCTCAAGAAAACCAAATCCCCAACCTCAAAGTTGTGCTTTATCCTGTGCATGTTCGCACTCATCTTTTGTTGATTCGGTGTCGTCTGCATGTTCTTTTTAACAATTTGAGAATATCCTGACTCTCTATGATCCAACCCTTGGCCTTGAAAGCTCTGCTCTCCCCAAAAATGAAGTCTATCAAAGTGGGAGAATCATACCCGTATAATGCTCGAAAGGGTGTCATACCGATGGACATGTGGAAAATGGTGTTGTAACAATGACCTCCTAAATGCAACCACCTTACCCATGTTCTCTATTGTCCACCCACATAGTTTCGTAAATACCCTTCAACCCACTTGTTGACGATATTTGTTTGCCCATCTGTCTGAGGGTGATGGATGGTGTTGGGTGTCAACTCAGTCCCCACCAATCTAAATAACTCCCTCAAGAATGTCCCAATAAACCAATTGTCTATGTCATTGATGATGTTCCTCGGCAACCCATGAAGTCTGAAGACCTCTCTAAAGAATAGCTCGGCTACCTATACTGCATTGTATTATTTCGGTATGGCATAGAAGTGAGAAAAATTGGTCAATCTATCGACCACTATATAGATGTAGTCCTTACCTTGGACCTTGGGTAGGCCTATGATGAAGTCCATCAAGATGCTCTCCCATTTCTTCTCTGGAATGGGAAGTGGTTGAAGTAGCCCTGCTAGAAACATATGCCTTGACTTGTTCTGTTGGCAAGTCATACACTCACATATGTATCGCATAACGTCTTGTTTGAGTCCCTTCCATGAGAACCTCTCTTTGATCTTCCTGTAGGTTTTGAAAAACCCTTGATGTCCTGCTAGTGGTGAATCATGAATTGTTTCAAGGATCTTCTTCTTGATCCCTGAATCTGGTACCAAGTAGAATTTGTCCTTGTAGAATATGACATCGTCAGTGACCCTGTACCTATCATCCTAAATCTATCCATCCATAATATCGCAAGAGAACTGGTTATTGGAATATTCCATTCACAAGTGGGGATTTCCAATCTGTTGAAATCTCCATCAAAGAACATGTCGCAGGCCTCCTAGATAGTCCATCGGCCACAATGTTCTTCTTCCCCTTGACGTACTCTATGTTGAAGTCAAATTCATGTACCTTCGTCACCCATTTTTGTTGGTGCTCACTGAGGTCCTTCTGCTCAAGAAAATACTTCAATTTGTTGTGATCTATCTTGACCACGAATTTGCATCCCACCAAATATTGTCTGAATTTGGTTAAGGCATGCATAACTGCCAACATATCCTTGTCATAGATGGAGTACAACCTCTCAGGCTGACTGAGCTTCCTTCTCTCAAATACAATGGGGTGTCCTCCCTGCATCAAAACTGCTATGATGCCCTCGTCAGATGCATCACACTCTAATACAAATGGTAGAGTGAAGTATGGTAATGATAACATTGGGCATGTGCCCATGAATTCCTTCATGTGATCAAAGGATTTTTGTGATTCATTGGTCCAGAGGAAAGCCCCATTCTTGGTGAGATCTGTCAGTGGTTCTCCAAACTAAGAAAAAACCCTGACAACCCACTTGTAATAGTTGCATAACCCGAAGAATCTCCTCAACTCTATCACATTCCTGGGCATTGGCCAATCCAGAATGTCCCTGATCTTCTCCCAGTGTACCTATACCCCCTGTGCACTAATGATGTGACCCAAGTAAAGTAGCTTTGTCATATCGAACTCACACTTGGACTCTTTCGCGTATATTGACTACACCTCCATGATGCTCAATACCTCATCCAAGTGCCTCATATGCTCCTTACATGTCTTGTTGTAGACCAAAATGTCGTCGAAGAAAACCAAAACTGATTTTGTCAACTGATCCCTGAATATGTGGTTCATGCAAGACTAAAATGTAGTTGGTGTGTTTGTTAGCCCAAATAGCATAACCAGAAACTCGAAATGTCCAAAGTGACACTGAAATGTCATCTTCTCTATGTCCTTCTCTCAGATGTTGATCTGATGATACCCAGAGCGTAGATCAATCTTCGAAAAGAAAACTGCCCCATGCAATTCATCCATCAACTCGTCAATGTGAAGGATAGGATATCGGTTCTTGATGGTTTTCTTGTGCAAGTCTCGGTAATCAATGCACATCCTCATGGTACCATCCTTCTTCAGAACTAAGACAACTGAACAATGGAATGGACTGTTGCTAGGTATGATGTGTCCCATCGCTAGCAATTCCTTAATTGGTTTCTCTATCTCATCCTTGAATCTCCTAGGATGAAGATAGGGGGGTGTGATCATAGATTTGGCCCCCTCCTTCAACTCAATTGTGTGCTCAAACCCCCTGTCAGGTAGTCTCCCTGGTGGAATCGACCCAAAAACTGTTGATGTCGTCCCAACAAGTCCCTGATCTTTGTATGGCATTGTTGTCAACCCTTTGAATCCTTCTGCATAGTGATCAAGAACTCTGTGGCATATGCTACCTCCCCATGTCTAAATATCATCTCCATCCTCTTGGTCAAAACTGTCCTAGGTGCTCATGTTGACATGCCTCTCTAAACAACCCTCTTTCTATCACTGTCTATGAAGCCCATCTCCAAGGTTTGGTAATTGGTGGTGATTTTCCCAAGGTGATCATCCACTGGACTCCCAATACCACATCTTTGTTAGATAGGTCAACCACATAAAATGTGTCTCTCATTGTATAGTTGTCTAACTTAATTTCCAAGTATGAAACTCTATCTAGACACTCCATTGTATGGCCATCTTCTACTGCAACATCAAACTCCTCAAACTCCTCTATCCAAAGTGTCTGTCTCAATACCAATGAAGCATCGATGAAGTTGTGGGTGGCCCCACCATCTATCAGGAAGATTTCGCGTTGTCCCTGAATAGTCCCTTTGATCCGGAGGGTATCATACTTGGGAACACCAGAAAGGATCTCTATGACTCCTCCCTTTGTTGGTTTTCGTCTATTAGCCTGCTCAAGAGGATGTGGAACTACCGGTGGGTGGGTCCCTGTCGGTGTCAGTGGTCTATGGAGAGGTTTCTCCTCTTCCTGTGTCAACTCCTCCTCTGAGCTAGTGGATCCATTGTCATGCTCCTCCTCCTCATTGTCCACATTGTCTGTTGCCACCTCAATATAATGAATCTCTCCCTTGCCCATGCACTTGTGGCCTGGGACCCAAGGGTATCTACAACTGAAGCAAAGCTTCTTCCTCATAATCTCTCACCTCATCTCATCATCCTACTTCTCCTTTCCCTTCCATTCTCTTTGGAATGGCTTCCTATCTCGGTCCTTCTGTGGTAGAGAGGATGTTAGGAGAATCATGTTTAGGTATTCCCTCCTTGCGTCTATTGTAAGTGACATATTCATCACCTATGTGCTCATGCCCCCCTGGGTCCTCTGCTACACTCATTGTCTTTAGTCACAGGCCGGCAGGACTAAATCTCTGATACCACTATAATATTCATGACTTGGCTAGTCTGGGAAACTCTGCTAATTTGTGTGTATGATTAATTGTTTACAGCATATGTCTTGAGTATACAAATGGTAAATGAGACAAAAGACTATAAATCATATATTATGATATCTCTAGAGTACAATGTTGAATGTAGCTGACAATAAAATAAATCACTCGGCTAGATCAATGACAAAAGGATCTTGGCTGGAATACAATAAGCAAACTAAAATGATAATACCATATGATAGATGAAACTATAGGGTCAATGGATGATTTGCATTATGGCAGCTCACGCGGTAGTTGTTGCAAGTTCGGAAAGTTTTCCTTGGTGGCTAGATCTCTCGAGTCAGTCTGGAAACTGTCCCAAACAATGCACCTTGTTGTCCCTCCCAGTCCTAGTGATTGACTGGCCCCTCTACTAGTGTGTATGGACCCTGATGGATCCCACTTGGGGAATGCGCCCCTCTACTACTAGAAAATTGTGCCCTAGTGATTACACCATCAGAATCGATTAAGATGTGTCTCAAACTGATCACCTTGGCCTACCGTGAGATGGGTCGGAAGGGTTTCCCCATATCTGATCTGATGATCACTCGGGAACCCCGAATGTGTCCTCCCCAAGTGTCGCACTCCCAATGTCCGAAAAATGTGTCCCTGGTGATTCTCTCATCGGAATCTAAGGAGAAACCAGGAAAAAAATGTGTATGGCCTGCCTCTCAAATGGGTCGGATGGGAATATTTGAACTCTCCCTGAATGGGACAATTCTATCCACTAAGCCTCCTCAGAAGTTGTTCCCTTTCCCTGAACAAGTGTGCCCATGCTGCTAAACCTTGTAGAACTATTGCTGAAAACTAATGGAAGACCTGTGTGATATCCTTGGTGACTAGGGTGTGTCTCTCAACACCGAAATCAGCCACTGGTGTATTCCTCCTGGAATCCACTGAGCTACCTCTCCTGAGTTGCGCATTTCTCCTCAATGACAAGTCAAAATCTGCATAATGATGAATTAGGTTGTTGTACCCTCTCTTATAGTTGTCCAAAACCCTAATTCATTGTTGACTTCTAATTTTATCTCATATGTTCTCTTTTTAGCTCAAGTTGGCTTAAAAGCGTTTTTAGCCACTTTTAGCTCAATGTCACTTTCTGATTAAAACACCTTTGACTGGGATGACCTCTAGTAACCCTGTTTACCCTTTTCTGGTCCTGGCTATAGTCTAACAGGGTTGTTTAGACCATTAAGCCTCCTCTCTGGAGCTTCGATTTGGAAAGGGACATTGTAGGGACCACATGGGGGACCCATTCCACACCTTGGGTGACTCCTTGGGGATTTAGAGAGAGGTTTAAACTTAGGAGAGGGGGTTTATTCCCCCATTTTTTA
>ML815274.1:58934-97360 GCA_009831015.1 Picea engelmannii | reverse complement strand
GCTAAACTATGGTTTAAGATACACCTCATCCAGTGATATACCACTTCATGGATTCACAGATTCAGATTGGGCAGGGAGTGCATAAGACAAAAGGAGTACTTCATGGATGTGTTTCACTTTGGGCGTTGCTATGATATCATGGGCCAACAGGAAACATAAGTCTGTCGCACTCAACAAAACAAAAGAATAATATATTGCAACATGTGAGGCATGCACTGAAGTAGTATGGCGGAGGAAGCTAATTTTTGGATTATTTTATCAAGCAGTAGATTCCACTGTAATATACTGTGACAATCAAAGTTGTATGAGGCTATCAGAACACCCAATGTTTCATGACCGGTCGAAACATATTGAGATAAAATACTACTTTATTCATGATAAAGTCCAGGAAGGAGAAGTGAAACTCCAGTATATCTCCACAGATGAGCAGGTAGTAGATATTTTGACAAAGCCTTTGTCCAGGATAAAGTTTGCGTACTTAAGGGACAAGATATGGCTCTCCATGTTGGGAGGGAGCACTAATATATTATTGATTCATGGGTAGTCATTTTCCAGTTTGGAAAATCGTCCAGGTTGGGCAGTTCCTTTCTAGTCCGGAAAGTGGTTTGAGATTTCTAACGGACAGAAATGGTCTAGATCGGACAGTCATTTTCGTAATGAAAATGGTCTAATAGATTGTTGATGTACCATAGACATTGATTCCCCTTGTTGCCAGTGTGGGGGAATGGTCTAGGATAATCATTCTTCTTGGCAGTCACTCTGAGTAGTGGTCAAGTAGAATGGTCTGCCTCGTCGGGCAATCATTCTTTCAAAGTTCACATTTGTGAGCAATTTTGAAGAATGGTTCATTTTGGAGGTTGGTGCAGGACAGTCATTTCCTTAGGAAATGGTCTGGACAATCATTCCCTAGGTAAAACTCATTCTCTCCAGGTTGCACTATGATTAGTGCTAGAGGAATGGCCGAGTTAGATGAATGGTCTAGGTTAAGCAATCAGGGACGTGGATTCCCTAGGGCAAATTCATTCTCTCCAGGTTTCACTATGATTAGTGCCGGAGGAATAGCCTAGTTAGGTGAATGGTCCAGGCTCAGAAACTAGGGACAATTATTATTCTATGCTCGGGAAGAATAGTCTAGATAGCCCATGAATGATGTTTTACTTTCTGAGGGAAGATGCTCTTCCATATCTCACATATGTGAGTGGAAGAATGGCCTAGATGACTCAATTTGTATCATGATATTGTTTATGCAAATTGATATAAGATGATATGATTGTTGTAGAGACTGTATGTCTCTGGACAATAGTTGTATGCTACTGTGGTGGATGTGATCCACTGATAGTGACTGTGTGTCACTAGTTAGTAGCAGTGTGCTATTGAGAGTGGTTGTGTACCACTGGATAGTAGTTGTATACTACTATGAATAGACACAATTTTGTTCTATTGGATGGCATTGTTCTGATTTCCATGGAAACTATCTAGTTGGATAGTGATGATGGTGCTCGTGATTTGATCATGAGATAGCCTATGTGGCTATAATGATGCTACCAGTTGAATGGTCCGTTTGTGCTCAAGACCATTGCCTTTAATACCTCCCTAGATAGGAGGGAGTGTTGATATTATGGTAGGTGCATGAGGTATTAACCTCCACTTGTAACCTTAGACGAGACTAGAATACTCTGGGAAGCAAGAGAGACCCTAAATCCTTGTATAATAACCCTAGAAGACAAGTCGACTTAATAGAATAATTAATATTGAGTTATTAGCGCCCATGAAAAGAAGTCAGCCCAGTCAGTGAAGATGGAGTAGTATAAATAGAGGGCGCTAGAGCTCATTTGTCACTCATTCACTCACAACTGCATAAGGACAAGAAGTGTGCATGAGTGAAGGAGAACTTCAATTACTGCAGTAGTGACTTTGTCTTGGGTTATCGGTTTGGACTTTCTACTTGGTCTTTGGTTATCCTTGCTTGGTGCACTAGCCTTGGTTGGCTATTGTTCTGCTACCAGAATTATTCTATCTGTCAAGGTTAAGGTGCTCGGGGGTGGCCTTTGTGCCTATGGTTGGGTGACAATATTGCTATATTGTCTATGGTGAAATGAGCACACCCATTTTTCTAACAAAACCTTGTTATAAATTTGTAGGGTTGTCATGTAAGGAGTGAGTGGGGTCACAAGTTTGTGTGAATATAAGGGTGCTATCAGGGTGAGAAATTAGTGTGTCGGTGAAGGTGAAGGAGAATTTGTCAGAGTAAGCCGTTGAATAAAAGGTATAGCTGCCAAATCATCGTACATAACAGTGCCATCATGTGCGTCGTTGTTATAAAAAAGGGAATCCAGAGAATAGATTCAAGGAGCCATCATTGTGGAATTGAGCTGTGGAATTAAAAGAAGCTTCCACCATAAAGGTAATACCCGTATCAGAAAATACTTGTAAATTGATATCCATCGAAGAGGGTCGTGGTTAGAGATTGATAAGCCACCACCATTTTTGATAACTCATAATACATTGTCTGTTGAGGAATTTTATAGAGGAATTGCGCTGCTGTTAAATTTTATTGATGTCCAAGTAAAGCACTGTTGAGGATTGTGGATTGCTTGTCCCAAAGGAGTTGGAGAATAACCTGATAGTTAACAAATTGCCAAGAATATACATGACAAAAGTGAGCCAACAATTGACCAACAAAGTTATCTTGTTTCTCGGAATATGCATGACATGATTCATTAATTTTGAAGTAAACAAGATTGAAGAGAATTTGAACAAAATAATTTAAAGTGTAGTTCTAACTTGCCTCTACATTTTTTTTTTAAATTTTAGTTTGTGAAGTGTGATGCTCTTTGGGACAACAATATGGCTATCAATTTCTAGATCTGTTTGGTAAATTTAAAACCTTGAAAATGGGCAGTTTATCCCGTGTAATGTTGTATGGAAACGAAAATTTTAATGGTCAGAATTTAAAATCATGGAAACAAAAGATGCTTCCCATATTTGAGTACGGATGTTTGGACAAACTTGTATTAGTAAAAGAAGTGTGGAGTAAGTCTAATGTGGATGCCCAGGGAGAGTATGATGCAAAGAATCAAGAGGCTGTGATGTTAATCAAGCTCTTGGTGTAACAAATGAGAAGCTTTTCGAATTTCAAGATGGTAATGATGCATTTGTCATGTGGGGGAATTTGCGAGGCATGAAACCACATAGAAACATAGAGCTTTCTTTCTTAAAAATATGTTATTTTCAATTAAAATGGAGGATTTTTACTCCTTGCAAGATCATTTACTAAAAGTCGATGATATTAGAGATCAATTGAAATTAATTGACAGGAAAATGTAAGAAGAAAATATGGTGGTGATAACTTTGAAAAGTTTGCCTTCTTCCTATGCAATTTTTTTTTGAGACAATGAACAATACTAGTATTGATAAGGATTCGATGTCAGAGTAGTTGAGCACTTAGGTCTTGCAGCAAAACAGATGGAAAAAACACGTTGGGGATAGCAGTTTGAATGTGTTTTTTGAGGTGGTACTTGCAACGAAGTTTAAGAGCAAGGGAGACAAACAAATAGAATAAAATGATGGAAATAAAGAGCCAAGTAAATATATAAAATCTATTAAATGCTTTTACTGTGGAAAGTGTGGTCATATAAGTAGAGTTTGTAGGAAGTGGTTGTGGGATGAAAAGCACAACAAAGAGCATTCTTTTGATGATCAATCTGGAAAAAAATGCTAATGTTGTTGAACACAAGGAGGACAAAGATTTCTATGCGTTCATGGCTAGAGACAAGGATTCAAAGAGTGGTAAGGATGATTGGTACGCTGATTTGAGAACATCTAGACATTTTACTAACAATATTGATTGGTATTGGAATTATAATTCAACAACAAATAATATCAAGCACATATTAAGTAAGGGACAACGAGAGTTTGCATTGAAGAAACTCCCAAAGGGGAAACTTTATTCAATCATACCATTCTCGTGTGTGTTTCTATTGTACAATTGGTCCCTTTATATATCTTTAGGTGACCATAACAACTATGTTATAATTAAATATTTAGTTCAACCATATGCGTAATTGTCTCCTATAATATCTCCATGAATCTTTCCATTGATCTTCATTCTTAACTTCTCTCCTTGTTGTCACTCTTAGTTTTGTACATAGACATTTACTTCATGAACATATTACAATGTTTTCATCATATATTACAAGTAGGAGTTAATCCTTCAAACTCCCTCGTAATGAATACTTATGATTTCAATATTCAATCATTATCCTCTGCCTTTCACTGGTCCTTTGAGTTGTTCGAATCTTCATTTCCTACTTCTATGCTCTTTGTCTTCAACCTTCTTCATTCCAAGATTTATCTTCTATCTTCTACAATCTTCATCTTTGGTCTTCTTCATTCTTCTTCTTCTTTTAACTGGATATTGTACCTGCAAAATATAAACTTCATGTTTGTTGATGTCCACATAAAAAGTTACCATCCATCAAAATACATGGGTTGCTAGTTAATGCATCTGCTAGTTCTCTAGGAATTTTTTTCTTATAAATGGTTCAACAACAATTCTTGAATCACAAACCTTTTCACTTCTACTTGTTACTCCCCCTACATCATCATCAATCATCATATTGGGTAATCTTTGGCTTACCCATAACCACATCTTGGGATTTTGTGGATTACCCTCAACCTATGAAACATGACACGTCAAAACATGCCACCGTGTCGCAAATCTTGCGTGGGGACACAAATTCTCCCTAATTCATGTCCGACATGAATTTGGGTCGTGGCCCTCGCACGTGACACGTCCCAAATTCATGTCGGACATGAATCTGGAGCGTGTCCCGATTTTATGGGAGGCCTGTGTCCTCTAAAAAGTGCATTTTTGCCTCATTTCTCAATGTTTGCTGAACATGTTTGGGTTGTGGGCGATTTTGGTGAGCAAGGAAGAGGGTTTTGTACAGGTTTGAGTCCATTCCAAGTGATGGCAAGTGGATTTGAGGTCCAAATTGCAATTTTTTTGCTACAACAACAATTACAACAATGACATTTCTTCCTCCTTCAACATAAATGATGGCTCAATCATCAAAGACAACAACAAAAGGGAAAAGGAAACAGAAGAATCCCAATGTTGGTGTTTCCCCTCCTCCAAAAACTTCAGTACCCTCTTTTAGTGTCCCACCTGCTGCAAGTGGAGCTAGAAGTGAAGCTTCTAATGATGGAAAAATCACTAGTGCAACAAAACAACAGGGTCAAGACAAAAATTATCTAGTGTTTTAAAAACCGCCTAACCAGAACCAGAACTGGCCGGTTTTTCCAGTTAGATGCCCGATCGGTTCGAACCAATGAAAAAATTGAACCGCCGACCGATTTATGGCGAAATTGGCCGGTTTGGTACCGAACCAGTTGGTTCGGTACGAAACCGACCGGTTCTGTCATAAACCGATCAGTTCGGTCTAGACCTATTGTAGCAGGCCTGCGAACTTGAAAACCATCTTTTGTTTTGGTAAACCAATTCCCTAACATCCTCTAAACCCTAAATCTAGCGTATATAACTCTATCACTCCCCTCTAAGTGCCTCACACCTCTCTCATTCATCATTTGGGAGCATTTGGGTTTTCGAGCAACATTGATTCTTGAAGAGAAACATCGAGGAGCTTATTGGGCAAGTGTTTTGTGCAGTTTGTGGTGGATTTGGAATCTCAACTAGGAGGCTATAATTCATCTTCAAGTTTGGAGGAGTTGGACTAGAGGTATGTTGAAAAATTTCCACTCTTTTTTTTCCATATTGAATCTTGATTGCTGAATGTTTGAAAGTTTGAAACTTAGTAAGAGTCTAAGACAAGGTTCCTTCTTTGCATTTTCAGATTGCTTGCATTGTGAAAATTGCACCTTTGTTTTAGCCTTTGAGTTTGGATTTACAAATTTACAATGGCCCCAAAAACTAAAGATGCCACATGGGTTCATGTTCAGGTGATTGAAGGTCTAATGTATTGCAAGTATTGTCAAAAATGCATCAAGGGGGGGGGGTGGCATTCATAGGCTGAAAGAACACTTGGCTGGTGTTAGAGGCCAAGTTAAATCATGTGAGGCACCATTGGATGTTATTGGGCATATTAGAGAAGAGATGCAAAAAGTAATTAATGACTACCAAGAAGAAAAGGCTAGGGAAAAAGTTATACATGATGAAATAGGAAGGAAGAGGGGTGTAGCACAAATGAGGGCAACCAACCCCACTTTTGATTATGAGAACTCTCCATCTATTTATTCTACCAATGTTAGAAATAGAGACCCCATTCATTATGTTCCTCCTCCCCTTGAAAGTGAAAATACCATGCATCCGCCTAAAAGTAAAAAGAGGAATACCATCCAATGGTATTTCACACCTTCCCCCACTTCTGGCTTTGACAATGCCAATGTTTCTCAAGTTCAACCCACTCAATTTCAGTCCACCTTAGATGACAATTGGAAGAAACAATATAGAGATATTTCTTATGAGTGCATAGCTAGATGGTGGTATCATGTTGATATCCCCTTCAATGTTTCCTGCTCACCATATTACCAACCTATGTGGGATGCCATTATTGCTTGTGGTAGGGGCTTCAAAGGGCCTAGTATGCATGATTTGAGGGGATATATTTTGCACAAAGAGGTCGCATCCATTGAATAATACTTGACATATTTGAAAGTATCATGGGACAAAACAGGATGTACCATCATGTTAGATGGATGGAGTGATGGACGGAATCGTACTATCATAAATTTCCTTGTTTCTTGCCCACAAGGAACCATGTTTTTGAGATCAGTTGATGCATCTGATAGGGTCAAAGATGGAAACTTGTTGTTTGAGATATTAGATGAGGTTGTTATGGAGGTGGGGGTGGCCAATGTTGTTCAAGTCATCAAAGATAATGCCTCTAACTATGTTCTTGCTGGGAATATGTTAGAGGAGAAACAAAAAACCATATTTTGGACCCCATGTGTTGCACATTGCATAGATCTCATGCTTGAGGACATTGGCAAATGAGAATGGATAAAAAACACTATAGAGCATGCCAAAAGAATCACAAAGTACATCTACAACCACTCATGGGTTTTGAGCCCGACGAGGAAAAACACAGAGAACATAGAACTTCTTAGGCCTTCCATCACTAGATTTGAAACTCACTTCTTGACATTGCAATCTATGGATTCCCAATCAAATAACTTGCAAAAGATGTTTGCATCTGATGAATGGAATTCATCTCAGTGGGTCTGCAGAATAGATGGAAAAGACACCAAAAATAAAGTTAATGATCCCACATTTTGGAAAAAAGAAACAAAAATTATGAAAATCGCCTAGCCACTTGTTAAGGTGTTGCGAATAGTGGATGGGGAAAAATCATCCATGGGTTACATTTATGAGGCTATGGATCAGGAAAATGAGCAAATAAGGGAAACATACAAGGATAGAGTGATCAAGTATGGGCCTATTTGGGAGATCATTGATCGTAGATGGAATAATCAACTCCATCACCCTATACATGCAGTTGGGTATTTCCTGAACCCAAGGTATCATTACAGAGCACAACTTGGAGAATATATCATTGGGGAGGTTAGGTATGGTTTGTATGATTTCCTTGAGCGCATGGTCCCTTCTGAGAGTGAGCAGTTGGAGATACACCGACATATCACTTCTTTCACTAGAGCCACATGAACCTTCGACAAGAACCTATAAAATATTGCAAGGGATGTGGATGAAATTCCAGAGTTTAAAGTTCAAGTGTTTAAATTTTAAACTTTAAATTTTATATGCTTTATAATTTATTACTTCAAGGAACTAACTTGACTAACTATGTTTTTTGTAGAAAATTGGTGGCAATCATTTTCCAACCAATGTCCTTAATTGTAAAAGTTTGCAATTAGAGTGTTGAGTCAAACTTGTAGTGATTCTGGGTGTGAGCGCAATTGGTTTGTCTTTGAGATGATTCACACAAAGAAGAGAAACCGTCTAGAACTGAAACGGTTAAATGATCTAGTCTTCATGCAATACAACCTTCGACTAAGGTGCAACCAATTGTTGAAAAAATGATCTGAGTCAAATCCCATTGTGTTGGATGATGTTGATCCAACTTCAGATTGGGTAATGGAGACTCACCAACCCGATTTTGATCCTGATTATGATTTGGAGGTGGATGGGGTAGGGAAGGTTCAGATGGATGCAGATCCACTATTAGGGCACTGTGGTCTGATTCCATAGTCAGACATGGCAGACCCTAGTGGAACTGCAGGAAAGCATAACCGTATACCTCGTGTGCCTTGTCGCGGTCATACCCGTACTACTATAGCTAGTGCAACTTCAGAGCCTGTAGTCACAGATGTCCCTGATGGTGATGAGTCTGAGGCTGAGTTTGAGTTCGAGTTAGAGACAAATGATGATGTCGAGGGTGATGATGCCCATGCCATTTCTACTTCTAACAATAGTGATGATTGATCGTTGATCATGTTGATCAATGAGATAGTCACTTGCAGTCTTGACTCTTGCTAGTATGTTTTTTATTGTTGTGGTCTATAGAGGGCCGAGGCCATTTAGAGCCTCCTTGATTATGTATTTATGTTCCGATCTCTAGATATGTATTGCACTTGGTGCCATTTTAATATATTCACGAGCATACTTTGGATATGTTGTCTCTAATGCTTTGGAAACATGATTTGAAATCTTAAAAATATATTTTTTTCGTTAAAATTTAAATATTTTATGTATTTAAAAAAAAAATGGTTCATTGAAACTGGTTTGACCGGTTCATTACCAATTCCAGTTCTGTTTCAGGTTGGACCCTCAATCGGTTCCAGTGTTGGTTCCGGTTTTTAAAACTATGAAAATATCCGTTGTGGAGTATGTTAGGAGAAAACACGGAGATGGGGCCAAGGTAAAGGCGGGAGGGAATGTTTTGTGAACATGTGGATTTTTCCATAATGAATTTACAAGCACCTATTACCGAGTTAAAGGCCATTTGTTGGGGCTTCCTTTTGGACTTGGAGCATGTAAATCAGTGAGTACATCCAAAAGAATAGAAATGGAAAAAGAGGACGTCGTTGGCTTGGGAAAGGTGGCAACAACATCCAAGAAAAGCCAAAATGATGATCCTCTTCCATTCTTGAAGAAGCCATCTAGAAATGTTAAATTTAGGAGTGGGAGTGCAACTCAAGAAGCAAGAAAGAGGGGGGCAACTGGTCCAATGGACAAGATATTTCAGTGAGAGAAGCGAGAAGAGATTGATCTTACCATTGGTTTCTTTTTCTATCTCAACTTCATTTCCTTCAATGTTGCATGGTCTCCTTTGTTTCTTGAGATGTTTAGAGCTCTAATTGATCAGGCTCCAATCACATATGCCCCTCCTAATTATGAGAAGCTTAGAACCACATTGTTTATTTATGCAAAGAAGGAGGTGGATAAAATCCTACAGCCTATCAAATCAACATGGCCCTCAACAAGTGTTAGTATTGTTTCTGATGGCTGGATAGATGCAACATGCCATCCACTCATCAAATTCATGGTGTCTTCCCTGAATGGAGAAATTCTCTTGAAAGCAGTGGATGCTCTTAGAAAATACAAAGATGCACAATATATGGGTGAATTGTTCATTAAGGTTATTGAATATGTAGGTGTTGATTCTTGTGTGCAACTTATTACAGATAGAGCACATGTTTGCGAGGTTGCTGGCATGATTGTGAGAGTTAAATATCCACAAATATTTTGGACACCTTGCATTGTTCATTCTTTGAATTTATCACTTAAATCTATTGTTGTGGAAGTGACATAGATGGGAAGTCTTATTGAGGATGCACGCCATATCCACAATTTTGTACAAAACCATACCAATGCCCTCACATTCTACAAAGCATACACACATATATCATTGTTGAAGATTGCAGATACTCGGTTTGCCTCCTCATTCATCATGCTTAAGAGGTTGAGGGAGGTCAAGAGTGCTCTTGGGTCCATGGTTATTTCAGAGTATTGTTTTTTTTGGAGAAAGACAGATCAAGCTTCTTCAAAAAGGCCAAGGACACAATGTTAGATGATGGTTGGTGGGAGAGAGTAGATCTTACCATTAAGATCACGGACCCTATCATCTCTTTGTTGCAGTTTGTAGACACAAACAAGCCCATCCTAGGAGAGGTTTATGATGGGAGGGATTCCATGATTGAGTCTGTGAAGACTGTTGTTTTAGATCATGAATTCTCTAAGTATGGGACATCATGAGAGACCTTATTCACGACCATACATGAAATTCTTATCAACAGGTGGGATAATAATTGCACAACTTTTCATTGCTTGGCTCACTCATTGAATCCCAAATACTATACTAATGAATGACTCAATTGTGGGCCTTGACACAGATTCCTTCCTCACATGGATGGTGAGATTTCGTAGGGAGGAAGGATGCATTTAGACATATATTTCAGGATAGATCATACCTTGATTAGGTGGAGGAGGGCTTCATAGAGTTTTCCACTGGCACTGGGAGATTTGGAGGCTATGATGTGCTCAGAGACAGGGGGGCTAAGAATCCCTATGCCTCGTGGGTAACTCATGGGGAAACATGCCCTCTTCTACAACAATTATCCATGAGGCTCCTATCTCAGGTTACTTCATCCTCTTGTTGCGAGAGGAATTGGAGCACATATGGGAATTTGTACAGTTTGAAGAAGAGCAAGCTTGAGCAGTCCAGGGTAGAGACAATGGTGTATGTGCACAACAATCTCTGTCATATTTACAGGTAGAGAGAAGAGTGGGTGAAGGGAAAGAAAAAGACGTGGGATGTGTTTCTTGATGATATGGGTTTAGACAACAATGTTGAGTTGGCATTAGCCAACTTGGATCTTAATGAACCTGTGCTAGAGCTAGTCACTTTTGATGATGGTGATCCTCTTGAGGGGTCATCCTCCACACAAATAGATGCACACATTGCATTGGATATATAGGAGGAGGAGGAGGAGGAGGAGGAGGAGGAGGAGGAGGAGAAAGTAGTGGTGGTGATACTGATTTTGATGATTATGACATGGAGGACCAGTACTACTAAGTCCCGACAGTTCTTCCATCTATGGTTCTAGTATCTACCCTATGTCTATTTTGTATTTTCCATTGGCATTCCCACCTACATCATTAGTGACTTTGACTCAGTATTTCTATCTAGTATCTATACATTGTAATACATTTTGATTTTGATGAGTTAATGAGAATGTTGTAGCTAATGGTTCTAATTTCTTGTGTTCAAACTTCAAAGTTTGTCATTTTATCATCATTGATGTTACAATGTATACAGTCTAAATTATAAATTATAATGAATTATTGAATCATTATTAATCATTCATGTTACATGTTTAAAGTTGTGTCATGTAAATTTTCTAGTTTCTAACAAAATATGAATCTTTGTCTATATATATATATATATATATATATATATATATATATTTGTGTAATTTTCAATTTTTTTTTCATATATATATATATAAACACATCCTCTGTGTCCTATTTTCGAGGTCAAAATTTCACATGTCGGACACTCGTATTTCCATGTCCTTTGTGTCCCATGTCATCGTGTTAGGTGAATTATCCCTCAATCATTATATTTCTCAAGTGGTTTTGGCTTTACCACGAACCTTTCATTACACTGAGTGGTTTTGGCTGACCAACGAACCTTCATTTGTCATGACAAGTGGTTTTTGGTTTACCACTAACCATCAACAATCAAGTTATGAGGATATACTTGCTTTATCATGGATTACAACCATTATATCATCATTTGACTGAGTACATACACATTTTTTTTCTTCAAACATGTTCATCTCAGGTTAATCTGGCCATTTTAAACATAAGACCATGATCATTTTCTTTTCCAACATTATCAAGGAGGATCATCAAACTTCTTGCTAATTTCATTTTCTATGGAGTCATTTCAATCACTTTTTGCATCGCAATTATTGACATGGTATTATTTTCACTACTTATTTTACCTTGCTTATCGCTACTTCATTCTTCTTGTTCTTTTGTTTCTTCTTCTTTCCTTCACATTCACTATGCTTTTGTCGCTTGAATATTCTTTGCCTCTTGCTTCTTTTGTTCATGCCTAGGAGTCTATTTTCTTCATTATTTGTGTTCTTCTTCATTTGTCTTTCATCTTGTTTTTCTTTCTTTTGTTGCCCTTGTTGTCTGTTTATTCTTTTGTCATTTTCTTTAACTTTCTTTTGTCATCTTCTTTGGTCTTGCATAATTCTTCTTCTGATACTTTCATTGAATACCTGCATAAAAAATGTTTCTTGGTGGATTTGATCAAGGTCCAACAAGATCCCTATGACCTTGGTTTGGAAAACTTGATTGATGCACCAACGTCATGATTTGACTTAACTTTCATTGAAATCATCTTTGACCTAGACTGTCATACATTTTGAATAAATTTGACTCAATTAACTTAACTTTGACTATCGACTTTGACTTGATCATCTATTTTTAGACCTAGGGTGTTGGGTACCACTTAACATACACCCAACATGTTCACCACCTCAACACTTGAAACCTTTTTACAAATCTTTATAATAGCATGCTTGTCACACCTCTAAAATCTTTCTTTTCAAACTCTCTTATACACCATGTATCAATCTTTCTTTGTGCCTTCCAATTGGATACAAATGAAATATTTATTTCTTTATAAAATAGTTGATGTCAAATAAATTTTTAAATGTGGGATAGATGTCAAACATACCTCATGTCATGCTTAAGTGTTTTTCTTTTAATTTGATAACACATAGGGAAATGCAACCCTTGGTCAATATTAGTAACTTGAATTTACACAAAACCTTTGAATATGGAAACAACCACTTGCTTGAATGAACCATACATTTGAATGCTCGATTAATTGAACTTGACCATTGTCTTCAACAAATTTCTTGAAAGCTGCCTCTGCCCAACAAATTAGTTGTTACAAGGGTGGACAACACTGATTGAGTGAAGCTTAATCTGTTGTGTTGACAATTTGTTGGATGTTGGTCAGTTCATAAAATTGTTGTCAACAAATCTGGATGAAGAACAATGATAGAGCACATCATAACAATGAAATCTCGACATCATGCTTTGAAATCATTTCCTTCGCCGAATCTGATCATTATATGAAGAGTCCAATGCTCAGTCTATTCTTTCATGTTTCTATGTAAATTGTTGAGAAATATAGTTTGGATAGGAACTTCTGCATAGGTTCAATGTGAATGTGCGAGAAGTAGTTTGAAATATTTTTTATTTTTGAAAAGTAATTCTATTTTGTAGTTCACTTTAGTAAAAAATTGAAACGTATTATATTTAGCAGTTGAGTCTAAAAAGTGTATTTCATGGATGGATGACTTAGACTAGGTCAAGATAGAGAGTTCATACACAGTTGAGAAGGTTGAGCAACCGAGAGAGAGAGAGAGAGAGAGAGAGAGAGAGAGAGAGAGGTACAAATGCATGGAACAATTTCATATAGTCGTATGGGCAGATCATACAGGTTGTCCAGTAGGTTGTATAGTAGTTTTATGTTGTTTTCTGGTTTTTCCAGTAAGCCATACCTCTCAAGTAGGTTGTACAAGCTCAGTTCAGGGTGATTTCAGTAATTGTGCAATTGTTGGTTTTTTTTTTTTTTGTCAGCTGTGGAGGTTTCCTTGTAAGTTTTTCGAAGGAATGAAAAGTTGATTTGAAGGAGTAATTGCATGTGTACGTGTGAAATTGATTTTATGCTTCCACTATTTATTTCCAACTACTGTGTGATTGATGCTATGGGATGAAATTTAATCTCAACATCAATTAAATTTAACAATTTACTTGTTTAATTGAGATCATAAGGACGTCACTCATATAGGATTGGGATTTTTACATGGTATTAGAGTTATATATCTGATTGAGGTACTCATGGATTTGCAACAGTAAATCTAATATAGGGAAGAAGGACCAACGGTTAGAGGTTTTCAAATCTAATTTTCAGTTTTGGGAGTTTGTGCAGTAGATTTCAGAGATGGCGTCAGCTAGCCTTAGGTTTGAGGATAGATTAGTTCTTATCATGGAAGGTGAGGGTTGTACTCTTACTAGAAGAGAACAATCTTTGAGATATTGTCAAGGATGTTGTGACTCTTCCTAGAGATCCATAAAAGTTGGAAAATCACAACAAGAGGGAAGTGAAGGCCAAGAAAATGATATTGGATGCCATAAAGGATCATTTGATCCCTCATATATTAGAGAAGAAGACAATGAAGGAGATGTTAGACGCCTTGGAAAGTCTCTGCCAGAGTGAGAACATAAACATGAAGATGGTATTGTAGAAAAAATTAGATCCCTAGAGATGACCAGATAAGACATAGTCACCAATTACCTTATGAAGGTCACACAAGTTCATGATTAGCTTGCAACAGTTGGGGAGAAGGTTGCAGATGCAGAGCTAGTGAACATGGAACTAAATGGATCTCCAACTTCATGAGAACCATTTGTCAAAGGTATTTGTGCTCGGGAGAACCTTCCTAACTTTGAGAGGCTTTGGGATGATTGTATCCAGGAGACTCGAATGGAGTCAAAGGATAGCAAGAAGGGTGGTGATGAGAACCTATCTCTATTTGGTCAGTCAAGTAAGGGTAGAGGTAAAGGACCCAACAAGGGTAAGGGAAAGAGTGAGGAGTCAACCTCATAGCTAGGAAATGAATTGAGTAAAATCAAGTTCTTCACTTGTCATAAGCACGATCATTATGCATCATAATGTCCAGAGAGGAAGGGTAAAGGGAAGCAACAACAAAAGTTGGTTGGCATCCTCTGAAGAAACTCAAATGAATGAGTTTGTTGCCAAGTTCAAGAAGGATTTATTGTTGGTATCTTTCCTTTCTACCAACATAATTTCGAGGAATGCATGGTATGTGGACAGTGGGGCATCTCGAAACGTGACATCATCCCTGCAATTTTTTTTCTAGTTTGAAGAAGTAGGACTTAGGAGTACATGTTGAGCTTGGTGATGATGCCAAGTACCCAATAACAAGAGTTGGTACTATTCCCTTCTAGCTCGTGTTAGGTAATTTTTTATATTTTGACGATGTCTTGTTTGTACTAGGTCTTAGGAAGAGTTTAATTTTACTTTTGGTTATGGAAGATAAGGGCTTTGCAACAGAGTTTAAGAACCAACAAGTCATCATCAAATCAAAGGAATCTAGCCCAAAAATAGCTCAGGTAATAGGGGTTAGAGAAGGTAATTTGTACAAGTTGCAAGGTGAACTTGTTCGAGCCTTGGTGCATAACAATGAGGACTTGTGCGAGTTGTGGAACAAGAGGATGGGGCACCTACATCACATGGATTTGCCTATTCTAAGGGAGATAATCACATGTCTTTCATAGTTCAATATTGAGTAGCATAGGTCTAAGGGGATTCTAGACCTAGTATTTTCATATGTTTATGGATCGATGTTAGTAGCGTCAATAACAAGAAGCATGTATTATGTTTCCTTTATTGATGATTTCTCTCGCAAGACTTGGATCTACTTCTTAAAGACCAATGATGAGGTCTTTAGCAAGTTTTAGGACTTCAAAGCTCTAGTTGAAAACTAGTAAGGTAAGAAGATCAAAGTTTTGAGATCAGACAATGGGGGAAAGTATACCTCCGAGGAGTTCAAGGATTTTCTGCAAGGAGAAGGGATCAAGAGGGAGCTGACCATGTAATGTCCCCATTTTCAGGTTCTCTTTCTTTGCAAGTGGAGATGAACTTATGGGTTTGTGTCAGCCTGATCAGAGGGGTAATTCGATGTTACAAGTGAGCTCAAATGGTTTAAAGGAGTTATATGATGCTTTCAAATGTTATTTCTGGCTCCCGGTTTGGCTCCAAGATTCTGGGAGGGAGTGTATATTTTAAGCAAGTCACCCAACCATGTCCATTTATCGTCTTTCATCATCGAGATCTTACAGTGGCATCAGAGCTATGTATCTTTCTAGTTTGAGGGGAAATCAATGAAAATATATTTTTCATATTGTTTTTTATAAGTGACCAAGGTGCATTTAGTGGTAATTTGGTATCAAGGTGCATTTAGTGGCTTAGGAAAGATGAAGACATATTAGGAACTCAAGGGAGAACTTTCACAGGTCTTTCAAGAATATCAAAATAATCTAACAACATTGTTAGAGCATCCTAAGTTGTTGGAGCCTCACTTATCAGTTGGGAAGAAAGAAGAGGGGTTCAAATCTGAAGTGGTTGGTGACATGAATGCCTCACCTCATGATGGAAGTTTGACAGAACCCCAGGATGACTTCTTGGAAGTGCATGCATTTATTCATGTCGAGGATGTGTGCAATGAGGTTGACAAAACAACAACCTTTAATACACCATTAGAACTATCCTATGAAATCGATAACACTAGTGCATATGATGGGTATGTTGATAGCACATATGGTGAAGTTTTCCAATCAACCAATGATGATGATTCAACATCTTATATTAGTAATGTTGATTATGATGATTTGGGTGTGTTAGCACCTAACAATGATAAATATTTGGTGTTGGATAAATTTCCTTTGGATGCTGATCTAATTTCTCAGGAATTATGCATGAAGGATGACAAAGAGGAAGATTATTTTGGGAAGCATGTTTTTGTGAATACAAATCAGAAAATTTGTATGAAGATGATAGTTCCCATGAGTCCCATAATTTGGCAAGGCAATTGAAGGTGAGTGAAGACACAATTATTTCAACCATAATTTTTTTTGATGAAACTCATAAGTTGATGGAAAAATGTTGTTGGAGGGAAAATCCTCTAGGGACACATAAAATTTTTGAAGGAGAAATTTCCCTTGCAGATTTTCAGGCACTCAGAGAAGCATTGGTGGTAATGAAGTCTAATTACCTACATCTACTTTTAGATAGAGATCATATTCTCATGCTTGATGAGATTTATTTTGATGTGCTCAAAGGGAAAGAAGAGGAAGTTGATAACCTTACCCATGGGCTTAAAGTTACCAAGGATTCTTTGAAGAGAACTCAAATGGCCCTTCTAGAATTAGAAATTCAGGTTGATGAGCTTTGTATGGAGTTGAGATTGACACATTTTTCATCATCCACAACACAAACTCAGTCATTTATGGCAGTCATAACACATGAGGATGTTAGTGGTACTCATGATTTGAGGGAAGAGCCTCTTGTGATGGTCAAGCACAAGGATCATTAAGATTTGCATGGCATTGAAGAGAGGTATGACTCAAAAATTTCTGATTATACACATAGTTTGCATCATGGGGATCATGAGCCACCTCTTTTGGAGAGCCCATTGAAGCTCAAGTCATAGCTACAGATGAAATAGTTGAGCATATACCTTGTGGACCAGCCAACATGGAAGTGTATGCATCCACTGATTGTGGGAATGGCTTTATTACAAATGTGGATTTCCATGAAAAAGGACCATTTTGTGCATCCACAAGTGAAATATGCACAAGGCTCTATTTTGGTGATGCATAGATTGTTATTAAAAATCTGTGTGAAAAGGAGACACATTATTGTGAGGACAATATGTTAGTTCATAATGTCGTCCCATCATTTTTTCTTGAGGATTGAAGGGCCACAACTAATGGAAAAACTATCATAATTGTCATCAAGTTTGTAGAGAAGGATTACATAGATAATGAAAAATCTGCTCTTGATGATCTAAGTTGTGAGACACCTCCTAATGCATGCGATGGCAGTGGGGAAATATGGAATCCAAGTGACTATTCAGGTATTTCTTTGGCTCAAGTGGGTGAATTTCACCTTGATTATATGGTGAGGTATGCTCATTGATTTTCTTTCAGCCCATGTACATATGATTTGACTATGTTTCTGATGGCACATGAAGGCGGGTTAGATAAAATATTACACATATCACTCTGGTATGATGTGATTCCATATTCAAAAGATGAATTCAAGTCTTGCAGGTCTCCTACTTTGTTTCCTCCAGATGGTTGCATACAAAAACAAGAATCAAAGACTTGGCTTAATTGGATTCCAATGGTTATCAGTGTAGCACAGTGGGAGTCAGTAGGTATTGGGGATGGTGGACTTTTAATTTGACCGTGGGATCCGAGAATTCACATGATTGGTAGATTACTTCAAATCTTGATACTGATTAACATGGTTGTGACAATGATTGGTCTGTTTCATTTTTGGAATGTCATGAGAGGAGATGTTGAGACTCATTTTATATGGCGGAACATATTTTCTTTGCCGATACCCAGGATCAAGTCTAGCAGTGGATTTGCAGAATTTGACTTCACTGAGATGCCTTTGTAGGATATGATTCATGATAGTGGGTTCAACTCTTTCAAACATTTTAGCTTAGGTTTCTAGGAGAGGAGAATGCAGTCTGGGTATGATGGTCAGAAAATTATGATCAGAGTGGCGCATCGTAAACATGGTGGTTCCTCTCAGAGACTAGCTTGGGACCTTGGGATTACATTGTTTGGCAGCTCAAAAACTGATAAATAAGAGAGAGCCAATTTTTACTTTAAGGAGTTTACTCCCATGGTGCATTGGATTGGTTTCCTAGAAGAGCCATTCTCTGAGGGGTTGATTGAGTTTTTACAGTATCTCATTGCTATACTTATTGGTAGTATTCTAGAGGCCTCTTGTGTTAGTACCTTGTAGGAAAGTGCTTTAAGTAGAGGGTGCTTCACATATTCCAGGTTGGTTTGGGACACTGGGATCATTCTCAATTTCAGTTTGTTTCAATTTGTTGATCATAAGGTTGTGATAACATTGCTTGAGGACAAACAATCTTTGGGAAGGGAGGACTATAATGTCCCCATTTTCGTGTTCTCTTACTCTGCAATTGGAGATGACTTTCTGGGTTTGTGTCAGCTTGATCAGAGGGGTAATTCGATGTTACTAGTGAGCTCAGATGGTTTAGAGGAGTTATATGATGCTTTCCAATCTTATTTTTGGCTTTCGGTTTGGGATCCAAGATTCACAGAGGGAGTGTCTATTTTTAGTAAGTCACCCAGCCATGTCCATTTATCATCTTTCATCATCGAGATCTTACCAATAGTTCTGTACAACCCATATTAGAATGGGGTTGCAGAATGGAAGAATAGATCCATCATAGGGGCTGCTAAGGCCATGATACATTACCAAGACTTCTCAATGTTTCTTTGGGTAGAGGCATGCAACATAACAATCTACATCTAGAATTGGTGACCTCACAAGATCTTGGCGGACAAGAGACTAGAGGAGGCATTCATTGTTTTGAAGCCAAAGGTGAGTCATTTTCACATCTTTGGTTGTCCTTTTTATATCCATATACCGGTAGAGAAGAGGACCAAGTTGGAGCCATCTAGTAGGAAGGGTTTATTTGTGGGTTATATTGAGACTTCAAAGGCTTACCATGTATTTATTCTAGAGCAGAGGAAGACAATAATGTGCCGGGATGTAAAGTTTGGAGAAGGATTTGCATCCTGAAGTCCCATGAGCCTATTCTAGTGATAAAGAATGAGTAGCAAGAAGCTCCAAAGGTTGAGCCAGGGTCACCGTTGATTTCCAGGGCAATACAATAGCCTTCAAATGAAGAAGGGGAGACATGAGCCCCTTTCCACTTATGTTAGGAGACCTCGACAGTTCACTCAGATATTGAGGGATGCTTAGGAGAATGTTAATACTCCTAAAAGAACATTCAGAGAGTAGACCTCCGAAGAAGTTTCCTAGACTCTATGGCATTGGTGAGTAGAATTCTAGATTCCGAGCCTTTCAGTTTTCAGGAGGTAATGTTTCTATCCTAACACACACCTACAAGTGTGGAGAAGTCTTCAACCCACTTGGTGTGTCCTTGGAGGCACAAACCTAATTCTAGACACGTTGTCACCTCGATCTAGACTCCTTCCTTCTAGGCTCACTCCTAGGGAAGCCAAGGGTGGTAGACCCTTCTAAACTATGTGAAGTTTTTATTAATGTTCTAGGGGTTAATTAAGTTACAGTTAAGGAGACCCAACTTAATGACAAACAACAATGCAATATGCAGTTCTTTTAATTATAGACAAACCTTTATTTATAAAACAACAGTTAGACCAGTGCCTATAGATTATCAAAATTGACTTATTGAGATATACACTATGAAAAATTACTCTATAAGTATGAAACAAGCTTATGAAATATATATACAAAGAATTGAAAAGTAACTTTACACTTGAACAATTATTTCACAAAATAAAGAATATTTGCAATAAGGAATAAATAATGGTTCGATAAATGTAAATATTCACAAGTAAAGAATCTGCTGAAAGTAAATGAAAAGTAAATGCTTGAAAAATAAGTTGCTTGAAATGAAATTGCAAGGAAATGTAAATGTTGTGAAATGTGAGTAGGTTGATTTTAATTAATTTTAGGTCTTTCTTGAACTTAGGGGGATTAGATGTGAATTGTAGCAATCCTAAGCTATGTGACTACCCTAAGTCCTTATCCCTTCAACCAAGAAGAAGTGGTGGGTGATCAATAAGAAGAACAACAAGGTTCTTCTCTAGATCCACAGGTCAAATCCAAGATGCTTGGGTGTTCAACAAGGAGGACACGTAGTGCCATGAAACCGTCCTTGGCTTCAACCCCTTCTAGCCTCCCAAGTCACCATTTTTTAATGGTTAAAAAAATAATGGATTAGGAGCCTAATTATTCTAGCCACACAATCCTTTTCCCTTTCTTGTTACCCAAGATCCACAAAGTGGCAAGGGGAGGGAATACGGGGCAAAAGGCGGGGCATGATTTTGATTACTTTGCAAGAAAATGAAATCTAACTAGTCTTCACGATATTGCAAGGGTGGCAAAGCCACTCACATGCAAGGTGTGGGCACAATTAAGTAATTAAAATAACTTGAAAATGAATTGAAATAAATAACTAGCCACACAACTTTGCCTCAAGGACAAAGGTGGGAAAAATAAATCAACTTTGCAACCTTACAACTATGGCACAATGTGGAGGGAAAACTTACCGATTTTGTGCCAAGGTGGGTGATCCAAAAGGGATACAGAGAAGGCTAAGAATAACTCAGAACTCACAAAGGCAACTCAAAACACTAAGAATGGATTCAACAGATAGAGAAAGGGAAAAAATTCAAAGTTCCCAAAACTCAGTAAAAACGACATGATCACGAAGAGCACGGTGCAAACGAATCGTCAAACATAGTTACGGTTTAAAAGATATTCACGGTCAAAGTTGTGGTCAAACATGGCTAGTGAAAAAGGGACACATCATCATCCATACTGTTGATGTCAGCAACTGATGTGGCAGGGTGACGTCATCATGCCACGTGGCAGCACCAGAGGCTGCCACGTGTCACCCACCAATGGACTTTTCAGGGTCCATAAGGACCAATAGAAAAGTGCCACATGGAACCCCCATGAGACACCATGTGGCACCACATAGGGAGCACCACGTGTCAGTACGACAGTGACAGGGAAAACCACATCAGCATACATGTGGGCATATCAGCAAGTGCCACATGGCCCAATCATTGGACGACACATGGCATCCCAGGAATGTCCAATGTTGGCCTGTAAACGATTTTAGTTTAAAAAAAAGAAATGGCAGGTTCACCAAATCTGGTAGACCACGCCAATTCTGTATGATCTTAGGCAGAGATTCTAGCGGGTCGCTAAATGTAGCGGAGGAAAAACAATATAATATATATATATATATATATATATATATATATATATATATATATATATATATATATATATTAACCAACTACCAAAAATAGAGTCCAGCGGGTTCGACCCCATAACCTCCACCTAGACCTGCCTAGAGCTAGGGGAGAGAGGCACGACTGTACTGTATGACCGTAGGCATGGATTTCGAGATGAAGACTATCATAATTGCAGGTGCAGAGGGCACGACAATCGAGAAAAAATTCCTCTTGGGTCTGGGAGTGCCAGAGTCAGATCGGAGTGTGGAGACAGTCATTTTTGGGTAATTCAACGCCATGAATGTAATGGTGATGTTTGTTTTCTGATATGAGCATTATTTCTGCATCTTGATTTCAGAATGAGGTATATTCATGTATTTACCAAATTCTTTTGCTGAGTTAATGAAAGAGCCTACCCATTTGAGAGCAGGACCCGAAGACGTAGGCCACCAGGGACGAACTCCGTTATCGAGATTTTGTTATCAGATCTGATGCTTATGTATCTTCATTTTAAAGTTTTCCCTTTTTGAATGGTGCACTTTAATTTATGTTCATTTAATACAATTCGTTATTAGTCACGATGAAAAGATCCCGGATCATGTTGGTATTAGAGAAGTCATCTTTGACTTGAATTGTTAAGTGTGAATTCTTACTAGGGCCAAGCATAAGCAAGGTGAAGGAACTCTAAATAATTTCAATACCGAAGTTGGTCATGTATTCAAAAGGAAGAAAATGGCAGAAGAGGACAAGCGTGATGAACATGAGAAAAACTTTCACATGGTATTTTATTGCATGTCAGAAATGGTCGAGCGAATGTATGGGGATTACAAGAAGAGGATGAAGAAGAAAGAGAAGAAAAATGAAGCACATGTAGATGATGATGCTTCGGTAAACCAAGGGGCTGGAGGATATCCTCCTGAGCCTCCATCTTCACCTTTGAGTTCTAGTTCTTCTTCCTCTGAGCATTCTCATCATTTTCATCATTCTAGCCATAAAGCCTCTTTTAAGAAACCATTATTAAAGCTTGATGTAAAATTTTCTTAACCTAAGTTTAATGGAGATGTTAATCTTGAAAAGCTAGATAATTGGATCCGATAGGTTGAAGTATATTTCTGTGTCCAACATATTGATGAAGAGGAAGTTAAAGTGCAACTGGATTCTCTTCGGTTGGAAGGAACCACTCTCGTATGGTGGGAGAGCAAGCTTTAGGGCATAAGTAAGCGTGGTAAGCTTCTTTCCTCATGGTCAAAATTTAAATCAACGATCAGGAAGCAATTTTATCCATTAGGGTATTTACATAAAGCAATGATGGAATGGAAAACCTTAAGGCAAAGTAAAGGACAAACTGTACAAAGTTTCACATAAGAATTTAGGAAGAAATCTCTTGCATTGAACATTCCTTTAGATTCTTATGAGACTTTAATGAATTATATTGGCACACTTCACAGTTATATTCGACACAATTTTCTCTTCTTTAACCCCACTAGTCTTGACGAAGCTTGTGTGCAAGCCACTCACCTCGAAAACATGGGGAAACATGTTCAAGAAGATCCCACAAAGAAACCTTCCAATTTCCCACATAAGACTTTTAAGAAGTTTAAAAGGAAGGACAAGAAGACCGCTACAATGACGAGAGAAGGAGGAAAACCATCTTGCACTCATTGGAAGAAGAGCGGTTATGATGAACAACATTGTTGGAAACTACATCCAGAAAAGAAATCAAAACAATTTGGTGGAAAGGGGAAGACAAAGACCGTTGCTTCGGTACAACAAGATTTTGGTTTCGATTCAAGAGATGAAGGAAATATCACAATGGTTGGAGTACAAGGTAAAGATTGTCTTCATGCTAGTTCTAGTTCCAATGATGAATCTCATGTTGATGAACGAAAGAGGAATGGGTTATTTCACATAAGAATTGTATCTAAACATACTAACATAGAGACATTATTTGATCTGGGTTCCCAAGTAAACTTAATATCTAAAGCACTTGTCAAGAAAATGGGTCTTGAAACGAAACCACATCCAAAGCCTTATCCTCTTGGTTGGGTATGTGACAAAGACAAACTTAATGTCACCAAACAATGTAGGATCAGATTTTCTATTGCTTCCAAATTTATTGATGAATTTGATTTGGATGTTGTACCACTTGATATATGTGTCATAGTGTTGGGAAGTCCTTGTCTTTATGATAGAAAAGTAGTCTTCTTTCGACATGAGAAAAAATACCACCTCCCTAAGGGGGGAGTGGAATATATTGTTAGAGATTACAACATGAGGGTAAATACAACACATGTTAGTGCAGGGAAAATGAAAAGACTCATAAACACTAATAAGAGATATATACTCATGGTCGTTAGAAAGAAAGATGTCAGGACATCCAACGCTTTCCAAGGGTGTGATTCATCTCATAAAAATGAATTAATTGATATTGTTTCTAAGTATGATGATATTTTTCAGGAACCAGATGGATTACCTCCTAAGAGGGAAATCCAACATGAGATACATCTTCAACATGATTCCCCTCTACCTAATATGGGCATGTATAGGATGTCAGTTGTGGAGATGAAAGAGATCAAGAAGCATGTACAAAGCTTATTGGATCAAGTGGTCATCAGTCCTAGTTCAACTCCTTGTGGTTCTCCGATTGTGATGGTGCCAAAGAAGGATGGCACATGGTGAATGTGTGTCGATTACCGGGCCTTAAATAAAATCATGGTGAAAAATTGATACCCTCTTCCTCGCATAGATGATTTACTTGATCAATTGAAGAATGTTGTCTATTTCACTAAGTTGGATTTGCACAGTGGATATCATCAAATCAGAGTCATAGAATAGGATGCATGGAAAACTTCCTTTAAAACCAAACATGGATTGTTTGAGTGGTTGTTTATGCCATTTGAGCTTTGTAATGCTCCAACAACTTTCATGCATGTGATGAATGATGTATTCATGCCTTTCATAGATGACTTTGTGATTATATATTTAGATGACATTCTTGTTTTTAGTGGGACATGGGATGAGCATGTGAGCCATGTAAAACAAGTATTGGATACTTTGCAAAGGGAAAATATGTATGTATTATTGTCTAAATGTGAATTTGGAAAAAATGCACTTGTATACTTAGGTCATAATGTAGGAGGAGGACAATTGAAAATTGACCCTTCCAAATTTGATGTAATTGTAAATTGGCCCGAGCCAAAAAGTGTAACCGAAGTTCGAAGCTTCTTAGGTGCAGTCCATTATTGGAGGAGATTCATTCCCAACTTCTCCTTCATAGTAGCTCCTCTGCATGCCTTAACCAGTGTGAAGAACATTTTTCAGTGGGAAGGAAAGAAACAAAAATATTTCAACACGTTGAAGGGAAAGATCAGTAACAAACCAATATTAGCACTGCCGAATCTCCAACAGCCTTTTGAGATCAAAACAAATGCCAGTGGATATGCCATGGGTGTAGTACTAATGCAATATCGTAAGCCTATCTGTTATCACTCTGAAACTTTTAACCAGGCTGTTGTTAACTGTCCTACATATGATAGAGTTGTATGCATTAGTCCAGAGTGTAAAGAAATGGAATCACTACTTGTTAGGTAAGGGAACCATTATACATACAGATCGCCAACCCTACAGTATCTTCACGCACAAACCAAATTGCAACAATCTCAACACTACATGTGGTTTGGTTTTCTACAACAGTTTCACTTGGTAATCAAGTGCAAAAAGGGTACAAGTAACAAGGTAATTGATATGCTTTCTAGACCTCCTATTGTTGCTTCAATTAATTTGAAGAATGCTTCTTTATCTCATGATTGCTATGTAGAAAAATATGCCATCGATGAAGATTTTAAAGAAGTATATGAGAAGCTAACCCTTGGTGCACAGGTAGAGAACTATTGTCTACAAGGAAAGTTATTTTACCATCGTGGAAATATATGTATTCCTACAAGTGAACGAGTCCATGTAATATGAGAAGCTCATACTTCTCTCATGTCTAGGGATTTTGGGGTAGGAAAAACTATGGTTCATTTACAGAGGTTTTTTTACTAGCTTCAAATGAAAAAAATTGTAACTAAATATGTAAAGGGGTGTGTGATGTGTTCTACTTGTAAGCCCACTAATAGAAAACCGAGGATGTACTCACCACTTCCTGTTCCATCCCATCCATGGGAAAGTATATCCATGGATTTTGTAGGGGGTTTACCCATGACCAAAGGGGGTCATGATTATTTGTATGTTGTAATGGATAGGTTCAACAAGATGTGTATCTTGATGCCTTGTAAAAAGAAGATCACTGTTGAGAAGAATGCTAATATCTTCTTTCAACATGTTTGGGTTCACTTTGGATTACCCACATCTATCGTCTCAGATCAAGATAATCAATTCCTTGGGGACTTTTGGACTAGCTTGTGGAGAATTATGGACACGAAATTGAAGAGGAGCACTGCTTTCCATCCACAGACCGATGGACAAACAAATGTGGTAAACCAAATAGTGGTACTTTTGCTTCGAGGCTACCACAACAAGTGTCCCAAGATATGGGATGAACTGATACCCTTTGTACAACATGCATACAACCGAGCTTTACATTCCTCCACTAGAAGTTCACATTTTGAGACATGTTTTGGGTACCTACCAAAGGTTCCTTTGGACTTGATGTACGAGAGAGATGCCTATGTAACTAAAGATTGAATAGAGGACATAGCCCACAAGTTCATCCAGAGGATTCAACGGATACACCAAGCAGTCAGGGAACAATTAGAGAAAAGTCAAGCATAGTATAAAGCTCAACATGACAAACACATGGTTGAACATCAATTCCAAGTTGGAGACCGGGTATGGATTCACATCAACAAGGAGAGGTTGAAGGGTGAAGGAAAGAAACTCAAGCCTATTTGTTATGGACCCTTCACTATCTTGGAGAAAAGTGGTACCGATGCTTTTCGTTTAGATCTTCCACCTTATATGCATATTTACTCAGTTGTGAACGTTGAGAACTTGAAATTTTTTTAGCCTCCCATGATCATGGATCAAGATGAGGAAGTTTCAATTCCATCAGTTCATGAATTTGCACCTGAGTACTTGGATGAGCTACAGGAAGATATCATCCTAGACATGAGGATGAGGACTTCATGCAGGGATGATGTTGATTATCTTCGAGTAGGCTTAAAAGGAACCCATCCAAGAAAAGAAAAATGGATCGAGAAAGACAAAGTGAGGGGACTCTTCTCTCACTTACCAGTTGATTGATGAAATCTTTTGGTGATCCAAAAAGCTCTCAGTGGGAAGGCGTGATCCAAAAGGGATCTAGAGAAGGCTAAGAATAACTCAGAACTCACAGAGGCAGTTCAAAACGCTTAGAATGGCTTCAACAGATAGAGAAAGGAAAAAATTCAAAGTTCCCAAAACTCAGTAAAAACGACATGATCGTGAAGAGCGCATCACAAGATTTCTAACAACACAAACGACTCGTCAAGCGAAGTTACAGTTTGAAATATATTCACAGTTAAAGTTGCGGTCAAACAGGGCCAGTCAACAAGGGACACATCATCATTCATATTGCTGACATCAATAGTTGATGTGGTAGGGTGACATCATCATACAATATGCTGATGTTAGAATTCCATGTGGTAGCACCAGAGGCTTCCACGTGTCACCAGTCAGTGGACTTTTCAGGGGTCCATATGGACCAATAGAAAAGTGCCACATGGCACCCCCTGGAGATGCCACATGGCACCACCCAGGGAGCGCCACGTATCTGTATGACAATGACAGCGAAAACCACGTCAACATACAGGCAGGTGTATCAATAGGTGCCATGTGGCCCAATCATAAGGCAACACGTGGCATCCTAGGAATGCCCAATGTTGGTCCGTAAACAATTTTAGTTTTAAAAAAGGAAATGGCCGGTCCGCCAAATATGGCGGACCACACCAATTTTGTATGGTCATTGGAAAATATTCTAGCAGACCACTAAATGTAGTGGAGCACAAACGATATAACACACACACACACACACACACACACACACATATATTAACCAACTGCCAAAAATGAAGTCCTGCGGGTTCGACCCCAGAACCTCCGCCTAGACCAACACCTTCATAACTCCGTCCTAACCAATGCGCCTATGGGTGTTGCTTGATATATCTGCCATTGCCATTATTTAAAAAGTGCAAATCTGCCTAGAGCCGGGGAAGAGAGGCATGACCCTACTGTACGACTGCTTACATGGATTTCGAGACAAAGACTGTCATAATTGCAGGTGCAGAGGGCACAAAAACTGAGACATATTTCCTCCTGGGCCTGGGAGTGCCAGAGTCAAATTGGAGTGTGGAGACAGTCATTTTTGGGTAATTTGATGCCACGAATCCAGTGATGATGTTTGTTATATGATCTGAGCAATATTTCTACAACTTGATTTCAGAATGAGGTATATTCATGTATTTGCCAAATTCTTTTGCTGAGTTAATGAAAGAGCCTACCCATTTGAGAGCAGGACCTAGAGACGTAGTCCACCAGGGATGAACTCCATTATCAAGCTTTTGTGTTGAGATCTGATGCTTATGTCTCTTCATTTTTAAATTTTCCCTTCTTTAATGGTGCACTTTAATTTATGCTCATTTAATACAATTATTTATATGTCACGATGAAAATATCCCGAATCAATGGGGAAAAGAAATTGAAATGAAATAAAATAAGTTACACTAGCCACTCAACCTTCTCTTTGTGGGAGAAGTGGGGAAAAAAAATTAAGAAAACATACAAATTAAACAACTAATCTAACCAACACGGTATTTCAAGGGTGACACAGCCACTCACATGCAAGATGTGGGCAAAGCAAACTAAGAAATACTTTACAAATTACAAATTATGAAAATGAAAAGAATGCAAGCTCAAGAGACTCTCTTGGGCTTCTTACAATGATTTGGAAAGTAATAATAGAGAGAGGGTTTTACACCAAGGCCTTAGGATGTTTCCTTGAGCTTCTTGTGGCAAAAAATGGGCAACACCTCCCCTTAAAATGACGAAAACCTACATAAAACAACAAGGTTTGCTTGCTAGAAAATGCTAAAAAAGAACTTGGAACAAGTTATTTTATGTTAGCACATAAAACATAAATTATTATGTAAAAATATGAACTTGAAAAGGAAGATTAGATTGCAATATTAGAGAAGAATAATTCTTGAAAATGAATTATAAATGGTTGGAAATGAGAACAAAAAATAAAGGAATATTTAGATGGTTGGACAAGTGAAATTCTAGATTTAGAATCCACTCCTCCAAGCCTTCAGTAACCTGCAGATATGCAAATTCTTGCTACACAATGAGACAAGAAGGTGAGTTTATCTAAATGGCTTGAAAAATACTTTCCAAACACAAGTAGGAACAACCCACAAATACTTATATCAATACTACTACAAATCTATCTCAACAAAATAATGTGCTTGGGGTCTCCAAGTAAAAACAATGCAAGCAAGGAAATACAAAAGATTGCAACAATATTACCTCAATGCAAACACCATACAATAACACCAAGAACACTCCAAGAGAACACAAGAGATCCTCCAAAGCTTCACTTTAATTATCCACAAGATGTGGCTGCAAAAATTGCATCAAGATTACAAAGGAGAAGTTGGGATAAAACAAAAATGAATGAGGAGAAATTTGGGCAGCATGGAGTTTCACTGAAAATAGATCTAAAAAGATGAGGGGTGAGCTTTCTTTTAAGGGAGAGAAGCAAGAGAGACCCCCCTTGCATTCTCTCCAAGTGTCACTCCCAAAAGAGGGAGGCTCACTCAAGGGGGGGGGGACCATGAGAGAGGGGAACTCCCATTAGGAGAGGAAACTAAAAAATGGGGGAATAAACCCCCTCTCCTAAGTTTAAACCTCTCTCTAAATCCCCAAGGAGTCACCCAAGGTGTGGAATGGGTCCCCCATGTGGTCCCTACAATGTCCCTTTCCAAATCGAAGCTCTAGAGAGGAGGCTTAATGGTCTAAACAACCCTGTTAGACTATATCCAGGACCAAAAAAGGGTAAACAGGGTTACTAGAGGTCATCCCAGTCAAAGGTGTTTTAATCAGAAAGTGACATTGAGCTAAAAGTGGCTAAAAACGCTTTTAATCCAACTTGAGCTAAAAAGAGAACATATGAGATAAAATTAGAAGTCAACAATGAATTAGGGTTTTGGACAACTACAAGAGAGGGTACAACAACCTAATTCATCATTATGCAGATTTTGACTTGTCATTGAGGAGAAATGCACAACTCAGGAGAGGTAGCTTAGTGGATTCCAGGAGGAATACACCAGTGGCTGATTTCAGTGTTGAGAGACACACCCTAGTCACCAAGGATATCACACAGGTCTTCCATCAGTTTTCAACAGTAGTTCTACAAGGTTTAGAAGCATGGGCACACTTGTTCAGGGAAAGGGCACAACTTCTGAGGAGGCTTAGTGGATAGAATTGTCCCATTCAGGGAGAGTTCAAAGATTCCCCTCCGACCCATTTGAGAGGCATGCCATACACATTTTTTTCCTGTTTTCTCCTCATATTCCGATGAGAGAATCATCAGAGACGCATTTTTCGAACATTGGGAGTGCGACACTTGGGGAGGACACATTCAGGGTTCCCGAGCGATCATCAGATCATATATGGGGAAACCCTTCCGACCCATCTCACAGTAGGCCAGGGTGATCAGTTTGAGACACATCTTAATCGATTCTGATGGTGCAATCACTAGGGCACAATTTTCTAGTAGTAGAGGGGCGCATTCCCCAAGTGGGATCCATAAGGGTCCATACACACCAGTAGAGGGGCCGGTCAATCACCAGGACTAGGAGGGACAACAGGGCGCATTGTTTGGGACAGTTTCCAGACCGACCCGAGAGATCTAGCCACCAAGGAAAACTTTCCAAACTTGCAACAACTATCGCGTGAGCTGCCATAATGAAAATCATACATTGACCCTATAGTGTCATCTATCATATGGTATTATCATTTTAGTTTGCTTATTGTATTCCAACCAAGATCCTTTTGTCATTGATCTAGTCGAGTGATTTATTTTATTATCAGCTGCATTCAACATTGTACTCTAGAGATATCATAATACATGATTTATAGTCTTTTGTCTCATTTACCATCTGTATACTCAATACATATGCTGTAAACAATTAATCATACACACAAATTAGCAGAGTTTCCCAGACTAGCCAAGTCATGAACATTATAGTGGTATCAGAGCTTTAGTCCTGCCGGCCTGTGACTAAAGACAATGAGTGTAGCAGAGGACCCAGGGGGGCATGAGCACATAGGTGATGAATATGTCACTTACAATAGACGCAAGGAGGGAATACCTAGACCTGATTCCCCCCCTTTTCCTCCCAACTCTGAGGAATAGGAAGAGGCACAGAGGGAAGCAGAGAGAAGGGCAAAGCGTGAGGCTGAGCATGAGGTAGAGAGGATGTTAGGAGACAAATATGAGAGACTAGAGGGTAGTGGTAAGGCCCCCATGGACCCAAATACAACCTTCATGCAGGTACATGACAATCTGGTAGTCAGTCAACATGCCATGACTCAGTCCTTGGCGCAGATGGCTTATAGATTGGCTATAGTGGGAACTCCGGGCACACAAGCCCCACATGCATCACAGGGGACCACAGGGGAAGGTAGTGGACCCCATTCTCCTACTCACACATACACCTCTTTGAGTAGGATTCCCAAGCCATTGTTACCTAGTTTCCATAGGGCACCCCCAGCAACAGGACAACAACCGATAGCACAGAAGCAACCCACTCAGGTGGAGGACATTGCAGAGTATAGGAGGGAGTATGCAACATTGGGTCGTGACTTCCATCAGGACATGATTCTGGTCGAGTATTGTGGACTCAGACTCAGGAACGACCCCATAGAGCCACATAGAGTAGGACATCAACAACAATAAGGGCATAACATTGATTTCATCCAGAAATCTTGTAAACTAATCATACATTCTTTTGATGGATTGTCCAAATGCACTGCCAAAGATTGGGTACAAAAGCTAGATACATACTACAAGATCAATCAGATGATTGAGACAGAGGCCATCAATTTCGTTACCCTATACTTGGAGGGTGGGGCACACAAGTGGTGGCACCATGTATTGGTGATGTTGGGACACAATCACATCACTTCCTATAGGGAGTTCACAAAGAGACTCATGGACAGGTTTGATAGGAGGGATCCTGAGATCCACTTCAAGGATCTAGCCCAGTTGAGACAAATTGGCACAACAAAGACATTCATCATAGAGTTTCAGCAGGTAGCAATGGTAGTGACAGATATATCAGAGCCCAGGCTGATCATGATATTCATAGAGGGGCTCACAGAGCCCTTGAGAGGATGAATGAAGGCATACAAGACTCATACCTTGCAGGATTCCATCCTACACACTCAAGATTTTGCAGACTCAGTAGCAAAGAATAAACCTTTTTCCAAACCCTTCGTACCATAGAAGGACCGAGATAGGAAGCCATTCCAAAGAGAATGGAAGGGAAAGGAGAAGAAGGATGATGAGATGAGGTGAGAGCTTATGAGGAAGAAGATTTGCTTCAGTTGTAGATACCCTTGGGTCCCAGGCCACAAGTGCACGGGCAAGGTAGAGATTCATTATATTGAGGTGGCAACAGACAATGTGGACAATGAGGAGGAGGAACATGACAATGGATCCACTATCTCAGAGGAGGAGTTGACACAGGAAGATGAGAAACCTCCCCTTAGACCACTGACACCAGCAAGGACCCACCCACCGGTAGTTCCACATCCTCCTGAGCAGGCTAATAGACGAAAACCAACAAAGGGAGGAGTCATAGAGATCCTTTCTGGTGTTCCCAAGTATGATACCCTCTGGATCAGAGGGACTATTCAGGGACAACGGGAAATCTTCCTGATAGATGGTGGGGCCACCCACAACTTCATTGATGCTTCATTGGTATTGAGACAGGCACTTTGGATAGAGGAGTTTGAGGAGTTTGATGTTGCAGTAGAAGATGGCCATACAATGGAGTGTCTAGATAGAGTTTCAGACTTGGAAATTAAGTTAGACAACTATACAATGAGAGACACATTTTATGTGGTTGACCTATCTAACAAAGATGTGGTATTGGGAGTCCAGTGGATGATCACCTTGGGAAAATCACCACCAATTACCAAACCTTGGAGATGGGGTTCATAGACAGTGACATAAAGAGGGTTGTTTAGAGAGGCATGTCAACATGAGCACCTAGGACAGTTTTGACCAAGAGGATGGAGATGATATTTAGACATGGGGAGGTAGCATATGCCACAGAGTTCTTGATCACTATGCAGAAGGATTCAAAGGGTCGACAACAATGCCATACAAAGATCAGAGACTTGTTGGGACAACATCAACAGTTTTTGGGTCGATTCCACCAGGGAGACTACCTGACAGGGGGTTTGAGCACACAATTGAGTTGAAGGAGGGGGCCAAATATATGATCACACCCCCCTATCTTCATCCTAGGAGATTCAAGGATGAGATAGAGAAAGCAATTAAGGAATTGCTAGCGATGGGACACATCAGACCTAGCAACCGTCCATTCGCTTCTTCAGTTGTCTTAGTTTTGAAGAAGGATGGTACCATGAGGATGTGCATTGATTACCGAGACTTGCACAAGAAAACCATCAAGAACCGATATCCTATCCCTCACATTGACGAGTTGATGGATGAACTGCATGTGGCAGTTTTCTTCTCGAAGATTGATCTATGCTCTAGTATCATCAGATCAACATCTGAGAGAAGGACATAGAGAAGACGACATTTCGATGTCACTTTGGACATTTTGAGTTTCTGGTTATGCCATTTGGGCTAACAAACACACCAACTACATTTCAGTCTTGCATGAAACACATATTCAGGGATCAGTTGACGAAATCAGTTTTGGTTTTCTTCGACGACATTTTGGTCTACAACAAGACATGTAAGGAGCATATGAGGCACTTGGATGAGGTATTGAGCATCATGGAGGTGTAGTCAATATACACAAAAGAGTCCAAGTGTGAGTTCGATATGACAAAGCTACTTTACTTGGGTCACATCATCAGTGCACAGGGGGTATAGGTACATTGGGAGAAGATCAGGGCCATTCTGGATTGGCCAACGCCCAGGAATGTGATAGGGTTGAGGAGCTTCTTCGGGTTATGCAACTATTACAAGTGGGTTGTCAGGGTTTTTTCTTAGTTTGGAGAACCACTGACAGATCTCACCAAGAATGGGGCTTTCCTCTGGACCAATGAGTCAAAAAAATACTTTGATCACATGAAGGAATTCATGGGCACATGCCCAATGTTATCATTACCATACTTCACTCTACCATTTGTATTAGAGTGTGATGCATCTGACGAGGGCATCATAGCAGTTTTGATGCAGGGAGGACACTGCATTGTATTTGAGAGAAGGAATCTCATTCAGCCTGAGAGGTTGTACTCCATCTATGACAAAGATATGCTAGCAGTTATGTATGCCTTAACCAAATTCAGACAATATTTGGTGGGCTGCAAATTCATGGTCAAGATAGATCACAACAAATTGAATTATTTTCTTGAGCAGAAGGACCTCAGTGAGCGCCAACAAAAATGGGTGACGAAGGTACATGCATTTGACTTCAACATAGAGTACATCAAGGGGAAGAAGAACATTGTGGCCGATGGACTATCTAGGAGGCCTGCGACATGTTCTTTGATGGAGATTTCAACAGATTGGAAATCCCCACTTGTGAATGGAATATTCCAATAACCAGTTCTCTTGCGATATTATGGATGGACATATTTAGGATGATAGGTACAGGGTCATTGACGACTTCATATTCTACAAGGACAAATTCTACTTGGTACTAGATTCAGGGATCAAGAAGAAGATCCTTGAAACAGTTCATGATTCACCACTAGCAGGACATCAAGGGTTTTTCAAAACCTACAGGAAGATCAAAGAGAGGTTCTCATGGAAGGGACTCAAACAAGACGTTATGCGATACATGTGTGAGTGTATGACTTGCCAACAGAACAAGTTAGAGCATATGTTTCTAGTAGGGCTACTTCAACCACTTCCCATTCCAGAGAAGAAATGGGAGAGCATATTGATGGACTTCATCATAGGCCTACCCAAGGTCCAGGGTAAGGACTACATCTATATAGTGGTCGATAGATTGAACAATTTTTCTCACTTCTATGCCATACCGAAATAATACAATGCAGTATAGGTAGCCGAGCTATTCTTCAGAGAGTTCTTTAGATTTCATGGGTTGCCTAGGAACATCATCAATGACATAGACAATCAGTTTATTGGGACATTCTTGAGGGAGTTATTTAGATTGGTGGGGATTGATTTGACACCCAACACCATCCATCACCCTCAGACAGATGGGGAAACAAATATCGTCATCAAGTGGGTTGAAGGGTATTTACAAAACTATGTGGGTGGACAACAGAGAACATGGGTAAGGTGGCTGCATTTAGGAGGTCATTGTTACAACACCATTTTCCACATGTCCATTGGTATGACACCCTTTTGAGCATTATATGGGTATGATTCTCCCACTTTGATAGAATTCATTTTTGGGGAGAGCAGAGATTTCAAGGCCAAGGGTTGGATCATAGAGAGTCAGGATATTCTCAAATTGTTAAAAAGAACATGCAGACGACACCAAATCAACAAAAGATGAGTGCGAACATGCACAGGATAAAGCACAACTTTGAGGTTGGGGATTTGGTTTTCTTGAGACTCCAACCTTATAGAAAATCATCTCTGAAGAAGAGTGGGGCCGAGAAGCTCAAGCCCAAAATTTATGGACCTTATAGGATCATGCGCCGGGTAGGCAAGGTTTCTTATGAGCTAGATCTTCCAGAGGGGAGAAAGATTCATAACATGTTCCACGTATCTTGCCGCAAGAAGGCAATGGGACAATTCATCAACACATCAGAGGATATTCCCCCATTGGATGAGGAGAGACAATTGAAGTTGGTTCCGGAGGAGGTACTGGAGTTTCGAGAGAGGAAACTGAGGAGCAGGGTCATCAGAGAGTGTTTGATCATATGGAAAGGTCTTCCCATAGAGGATGTTACTTGGGAGAGAGAGTAGGTTTTGCATCACCTTGGATTTTTATTTCTTGAGGACAAGAAATTTCGGGAAGGGAGGAATGTAATGTCCCTTTCCAAAAAGGAGCTCTAGAGAGGAGGCTTAATGGTCTAAACAACCTCGTTAGACTATAGCCAGGGCCAGAAAGGGGTAAACAAGGTTACTAGAGGTCATCCCAATCAAAGGTGTTATAATCAGAAAGTGGAATTGAGCTAAAAGTGGCTAAAAGCACTTTTAAGCCAACTTGAGCTAAAAGTAGAACATATGAGCTAAAATTAGAAGTCAACAATGAATTAGGGTTTCAGGCAGCTATAAGAGAAGGTACAATGACCTAATTCATCATTATGCATATTTTGACTTGTTAGTGAGGATAAAGGCGCATCTTAGGAGAGGTAGCTCAGTGGATTCCAGGAGGAATACACAAGTTGTTGATTTCGATGTTGAGAGACACACCCTAGTCACCGGGGAGATCACTCAGGTCTTCCATCAGTCTTCAACAATAATTATACAGGGTTCAACAACATGGGCGCACTTGTCCAGGGAGATGGCGCGACTTCTAAGGAGGTTTAGTGGATTGAATTGTCCCATTCAGGGAGAGTTCATAGATTCCCCTCCGACCCTTTTGAGAGGTAGGCCATACACATCTTTTTCCTAGTTTCTTGTTATATTCCAGCAGGAGAATCATCAGGGATGCATTTTCCGGACATTGGGAGTGAGACACTTGGGGAGGACACATTCTAGGTTCTCGAGCGATCATCAGATCAGATCCAAGGAAACCCTTCCGACCCATTTCACAGTAGGCCAGGGCGATCAGTTTGAGACACATCTCAGTCGATTCTGATAGTGGAATCACTAGGGAAAATTTTTCCAGTAGTAGAGGGGTGCATTCCCTGAAAGGGATCCATCCAGGTCCATACACACCAGCAGAGGGGCGGGTCAGTCACCAGGGTTGAGAGGGACAACAAGACACATTGTTTGGGATAGTTTCTAGACCGATCCGAGAGATCTAGCCATCAGGGAAAACTTTCTGGACTTGTAGTAGCTACTGCATGAGCTGCCATAATGCAGATCATCCATTGATACTGCAGTGTCATCTATCATTGGGTATTATAATTTTAGTTTTCTTATTGTATTCTGGCTAATATCCTTTTGTCATTGATCTAGCCGAGTGATTTATTTTATTATGAGTCACATTTGACATTGTACTCCGTAGATATCATAATATACAATTTATAGTCTTTTGTCTCATTTTCCATCTGTATAATCAATATATATGCTGTAAAAAATTAATCATACACACACATTAGCAGAGTTTCCCAAAATAGACAAGTCAGGAACATTACAACATCACCAAATGACCAATCCAATGGAGATGGTGAGCCCCACAAGAGACAAATTCACCCCCCTCTCTAAATTTAAGTTGTATGAGGGGTGGGAAAGGGGGAGTTTGATTTATTTAACCCCTTATTACATATAAATGACTTAGGAAACAACTTTCCCCCATTTTCTCATGTTTTACAACTTTTGATAAAATTTGACATTTTTAATTTAACCAATTATTTGTTGATTTTTGACTGACTTAGACTCCTCATGGACATTGAGTTGGTAAAACTTGTCCAATTGAACTGAAAATTGATACAAGGGTGTAGGGGGTCATAATACATTTGATTTGAGTACCCATACTCCTATACAAAATCATCAAGGACCAAATTTTTACATTTTTCATAAAAAATAATTAAAATTTCCAATTTACGGAAAATTTTAATTATTAAAAAATCCTATCAAAACTTAACGGAATTACGCAAGACTCTAGGATATGTCTAGAATGGTAATTTAAAACACTTCAAACCTTATTCAACCATTGGGATTTATCATTAGAACAACTTTCACAACTTTGGAGGATTATTTGAGTGAAAAACTCAAGGATAATAAATATCGTCGGTAAGCAAGATTAATTACCTGAGGAAAAAAAACAATCGATGAAAGGAATTTCCTAATGATAAAGTCCTAGGAAACTAAATAAAAATTGACCCAAGCTAACATATTACATTATTATCCCATGGAGGGGAGCGAACATTCTGTGTACAAAGAAAGAAGTTCAAGGGGAAAAATTGTCCTGTTGAGCCACAGGTCTTCAAACTTGTTTTACCACAAGGTACATATCTTCATGGTACATGACGTTGACACCTAGTTGAAATAGGTGGTCAACATGTAGCAAAACAATAGGTATGGCAGGATTCCATGGTGGAGGAGTACACCTTCATCATGAAGAATGATGTTTGGGACACAGTTCTAAGACCAGAGGGGAATTTAGTTGTGAGTTGCAGGTGGCTCTACAAGATCAAGCACAATGTATATGGTAGCATTGAGAAGTTCAAAGCAAGGTTTGTGGTGAGAGGGTTCTCCCAAAGAGAGGGAGTGGACTATGAGGAGACATTTTCACCAGTCACTAGGTACACTTCCATTAGAGTAGTTTTTAAGGTTTAAGCTATTATTAGATTTTGCATTTCACTAGATAACAATAGCATAAGATAGGATCACTGAGAAATACACAATCAAAAGAGACACATCATTTATCCTGGGAAACCCTCATGGGGGAGAAAACCCAACAAAACTTCCTTATTATAGATAGCCAATACAATG
>ML815274.1:30385-58884 GCA_009831015.1 Picea engelmannii | reverse complement strand
CTCTCTCTCTCTCTCTCTCTCTCTCTCTCTTCTCCAACTACAGCTCCAAAACTTGCTTCTCAATGAACAAGTGAGTGTATGTCTAAATGAGGTGCTAGCCTCCTTATTTATACAACTCTGGCACATGTGGACAGAGGTGTCTCTTGACTGGCAGGGACGACTTGTTCTTTTGGGTGGTTATAACCACCTTTAATATATTCTGGGGCCTCTTTAATATATTCTGGGGCCGACTTCTTATTTTACCTATCACAATTATGTTTTGACCAATCCGCAAAAGGGGATTTGGTCTTTTACAATAGCTGGCATGATCAATTCGCAATAGGGGATTGATCTTATGAATAATACAACAATAATAATTAGAATACACTTTGCAGTTACATTATTTCAACACTCCCCCTTAACAAGAAGGGTATTCTACAACAACATCATGCGAGAGAGAGGGCAACATCATCAACAACATCAGGTGGGTGAGAGGACAACATCATCAATATCATCTTGGAACACTGACTGGCGTATATATAAATCATCGAAATTTTTTCTCATCGACAACATCGTCATTCTCAATGGAATGAAATCATCATCTGCATCAATATGGATTAGTATAAAACTAATACATCATCATCATAGCACAAGTCTGGTTACATCATCACAACACAAGTTTGGAACACTACACAACAATTAATATGGAATCACAATACTAGACTGGCTTTACGTCACAACAATTAAGTTGGAAGCACAATACTAGGCTGACATATCTCAACACAACAATTAAGCTGGAAGCACAGTACTAGACTGGATTTACGTCACAACAATTAATATGGAAGCATAGTACTAGGCTAGCATATCTCAACACAACAATTAAGCTGGAAGCACAATACTAGACTTGATTTACATCACAACAATTAAGCTGGAAGCATAGTACTAGGCTGGATTTACATCACAATAATTAAGCTGGAAGCACAGTACTAGGCTAGAATATCTCAACACAACAATTAAGCTGGAAGCACAATACTAGACTGTCTTTATGTCATAACAATTAAGTTGGAAGCACAGTACTAGGCTGGCATATCTCAACACAACACTACTCCCCCTTTCGAGGGAGGTCCTTTCATACCATACCAAGATTATCTCGAAAGTGCTCAAACTTTACACAAGATAGAGACTTGGTCAACACATCGAAAACCTATTCATATGTGCTAACATATTGGAGATTTATGGATCCTCTCTGCACCATGTCATGGATGTAATGATATCGGATCTCTATGTGCTTCGACTTGTCATGAAATACAAGATTATCTGTCATCTTTATGCAGCTCTGGTTGTCACATAGGATTGTGGTTGATTCCATCTCTAGGTTGAATAGACTGGTCAACAACTTTCAAAGTCATATAGCTTCGTAGATGGCAGAACACACAACCATGTATTCTACTTCCATTGTACTGAGAGCAATGCTGGATTGCTTCCTACTCTGCCATGAGATCATGGTTGATCCCAAACTGAAAGAACATCCTGAAGTGCTCTTCCTGTCAGAGACACTTCCAGCCCAATCTGAATCAGTGTACCCACTCAGTGTGAAATCATGATTTCCGTCATAGATGAGACCAAAATCTAATGTACCCTTAAGGTACCTCATCACATGTTTTGCAACAACTAGGTGAACATGTCTGGGTTATACTAGAAATTGACTCAAGGTGTTCACGACAAAACAAATATCTGGTTTGGTGTTCATCAGGTACATCAACAATCCAATGATTTGTCTATAAAACGTGGCATCAATCAATTTTGATGAAGTGTCGACCAATAGCTTAAGCTTCGCTTCCATGGGTGTATTCATGGACTTGCACTCCAACATGTCGAATCTCTTCAGGATTTTGACTGCATACTTCCCTTGGTTAAGGAAGATTCTCTCTGGGCTCTACCATACCTCAAGACCTAAGAAATAATGCATTAGGCCAAGGTCTTTCATCTCAAATTTTGAAGAGAGCTTCTTCTTCAATTCGATGATGAGATTTTCTTCTCCAGTTAAGAATATGTCATCCACATACAACAACAATATCCCTGACTCATCATTCATAACCTTGAAGTAGAGGTTAGAATCTACTTTACTCTTGGTAAATCCCAAGCTCGTTAGAAAAATGTCTATCCTGCCATACCAAGCTCTAGGAGCTTGCTTCAATCCATACAGAGCCTTCTTCAACTTGCAGACATGAGTCTTCTTGTCTTCAACTTCAAATCCTTGAGGTTTCTCTATATACAATTCTTCTTCGATGACACCATTTAGGAAGGTTGTCTTTACGTCCATATGGTGCAACTTCCACTTCATCTTGGCTTTAAGGGCTATGATGGTTTTGATCAAAGTGTATATGGCTACAGGAGTGAATGTCTCTTCATAGTAAATGCCTTCCTTTTGAGAAAATCCACGAGCAACAAACCTTTCTTTATACTTCTCAATACTTCCATCAACAACATTATTTATTTTGAAGAGCCATTTGGAAGATAGCACATCCTTACTCTTCGGTCTGGGAACTATTTCCCATACATCATTCTTTATTATGGATTGGTATTCTTCTGTCATGTCATCTGACCATTCTTTCTTCTGAATGGATTCTTCAAAGTAGGTAGGATCCTTCTCTAGGAGATCACACATCAAAGCCATATAACTGGAGAATGGCTTAGGTCTCTTTACCTGTCTCCTGGTTCCTTCGGGAACACCATACTTCTGTCCATCTTGAATAAGCTCCCTAGCCCAAACATGATTTCTCTTATGGGAGATCGTCATCTGAGGAGGTTATTTAAATTCTACTATATCATGATCTTCTATAATTTCCTCATCAGGAGAAGTTACAACTTCCCGCACTGGTTCTACAGCTCTCAGAACCTCCCTCACTGATTCTGCAACTCTAGGAGCTACATGTTCCTCTTCATATAATTCTTCAAGCTGACATCTTCTTGATTTCTTGAGCGCTACATATTCATCAAAGGTCACATCCCTTCTGATCGCAATGTGATGGTGACTTGGTATATAAATCCTGAAGGCCTTAGAGACCTCACAGTATCCCACAAATATTCCCTTCTTTCCTGACGGTTCCAACTTGTTTCTTTTCTCTTTCGAAATATGTATAAATACTGGGCAGCCAAATATTTTGAGATGGATTACCTCTGGCTTCTTTCCGGTGAGCATCTCTTCCAGGGTCTTGAACCCAAGTGCACTATGGGATAATCAGTTTTGTACATATAGGGTTGTCATTGCCGCTTCTTCCCATAAGCACATTCAAATATCTTGATCATGGATCATGGTCTTCACTGCTTCCATTATCATTCTGTTCTTTATTTCTGCTACACCGTTTTTTTGAGGATTGTAGGGAGTAGTCAGCTCCCTCTTGATCCAGATATCTTTGCAGAAGTTCACAAACTCTTTTGAGGTGTATTCTCCTCCATTATCTGACCTAAGTATCTTGATCTTTATTTCGGGAAGATTCTCTATCAAGGCTTTGAATTCCTTGAATTTACTAAACACTTCATGTTTTGATTTCAAAAAATGCACCAAGGTCTTATGAGAATAATCATCAATAAAAGATACACAGTATACATACCCACTGATGGAGGATGATGGCATTGGGCCACACACATCTGAATGAATGAGTTCTAGGACTCCTTCTGCTTTGTTGTCTCTCTTCGGGAAAGGGTTCTTGATGTTCTTCCCTTGTGAACATCCATTGCACACACCTTCATGGTCAACCTTGAGTTCTGGTAGACCTGTGACTGCTTTGCATACGTATGGTAGTGCCTTGTAGTTGATGTGGGCTAATATTCTATTCCAAAGTTCACATGAATTCTCAATGGCGTGGGTCATGGCTGCTTCTGAGTGACCCTTTAGCTTATACAAGCCACCTTCTTCTTTTCCAATGACAATTGCTTATTTTATGGTTTATCCTTTAGCCCACATAAGAAATTCTCCATCTATAAAGGAAACTTTGAAGCCTTTCTTTTCTAAATATGATATGGAGAGTAGGTTCTTTGTCAAACCTGGTACATAGAGTATGTCCTTCATCTTCATTGAATTCCCCGAGTTAAGTTTGTAGTTTGTTTCTCCCACTCCCTTGATGGGATATTGGTAATCATATCCAAGTGTAACTTTCTGAGAAAACTTCTTTTTTGAAATGAAAGAGAGAATATCTCTTTGACATGTCATGTGCTTGGAAGCACCACTATCAATGAGCCAAGTGTCCTCTCCAGGTGTTACCAATCCTGAGAGGGCCGAGATTAAGACATAGTCTTTAATTTGTTCTCTTAACATCTTTGCGGGGGGCTCTTCATATTAAACTGCATGGGAATGGTGCCTCTTATTTTTCCTCTTGTATTCTTCTCATCTACTGGACAATGTCTCGCAATATGTCCCATCTTGTCACAATGGTAGCATTGGACAAATGAGTAATCTCTTTCCTTTCGTTTTCCTTTCTTCTGGAATCTCTTTGGTTGAGATTTGTTTTGGGGGTGACTCTTTATGAGTTTATTTCTAGAAGTGAGACTCCTTTCTTCCTCCTTTAGTGTGAGTAGCTAGGGATTTATCTTCATCTCTTGCTAGTAAAGCCTCTCGGTTAGCTACTCTTGTTTCTTCTTGAATACATTCTTCCCATAGACCGTCAAATTTTAGTTTTTTCGTTCTGGAACAAATCGTTTGGATGAATGCATCCCAAGGTCTTATGAGACCATTAAGGGTCATCATTATGAGTTCGTCTTCATCTAAGGTATCTCCAATTGCTTCTAAATGTTCTTTGAACTCTGAGATTCTGGAGAAATATTCTTGGATTGGTTCTCCTCTCTGCATCCTTGTATTCTTGAGATGAGTTCTTAGATTCATCTTTTGTTTTATGTTCTTTCCTTCATATAGTCTATTTATGGCATCAAACATTTATTTCTGAGTCTTCTTTGATGACACATAAGGAATCAATTGATATATGATTGAATCTACAATGATTCTTTTGGCCCTGATTGTATCCTTTTGGTGCTTTTCTTTATCTGCAGCATTGACGGGTTCTAGTACTTCTTCTTTGATGAATCTTGCTAGGTCACTATCTTCAAGAATGAGACCAATCCTATACTTCCAGGCATGAAATTTTTCCACACCTTCCATCTTGTCAACAAGCTTAGTGCTTGCAGACATCTTTTACCTAGAGCTAGGAAAATTTCCAAAAATGAAAATGCTCAAAATTAAATTTTGAACTTACCAAGAGGTGCGCTTGGCTGAGGCGAGTAGCCTGGTGTGTTTGGATTTTTAGAAAATCCAACTTTTACCCGTCCAAACTTGGTTTGCGAATTTCTAGACTAGTGCTTATGGTTTTCTAGTACTTTTGGTACTCTCGTACTTCTGGTACTCTTGTACTTCTGGTACTTTTGGTACTCTGGTTTTCTGGTACTTCTAGTACTTTGTGAAAACTAGGGTTTCACTTTCCAGGAGATCTAGCCACTGAAAATTTGCGTTGAGGATGCCAAAGTGATCCTTGAGGAAGGGCACACTTTTCTAGATGGTTTTAGGGCTGAAATACTTCATCAATAAAAAAACCCTATTTTGAATGTATGACAACAATGATGTTTTTCACTTTCTCTTGTGAAAGATGCTCTCTTTAGCTTAGCTCTGATACCATTTTAAGGTTTAAGCTATTATTAGAGTTCTTTTCATTTCACTAGATAACAATAGCATAAGACAGGATCACTAAGAAATACACAATCACAAGAGACACATCATTTATTTTGGGAAACCCTCATGGGGGAGAAAACCCAACAAAACTAGATTATTATAGATAGCCAATACAATGCCAAGAGATAACTCAAACAAATGCAGAAAGTCCTCTAACAAGAATGCGCCTCTCTCTCTCTCTCTCTCTCGCTTCTCCAATTGCAGCTCCAAAACTTGCTTCTCAATGAACAAGTGAGTGTATGTCTAAATTTGGTGCTAGCCTCCTTATTTATACAACTCTGACACGTGTGGATGGAGGTGTCTCTTCATTGGCAGGGCTGACTTCTTCTTCTGGGTGGTTATAACCACCTTTAATATATTTTGGGGCCTCTTTAATATATTATGGGGCCGACTTCTTATTCTGCCTATTACAATTATGTTTTTACCAATCCACAAAAGGGGATTGATCTAATGAATAATACAACAATAATAATTAGAATACACTTTACAGTTACATTATTTCAACAATAGTTATGTCCTCAATGGATGGATGTGAAGACAACTTTGCTTAATGGTAGCATTGAGGAAGACGTGTACATAAAGAAACCTTAGGACTTTGAGGTAAATGGGAAGGAGTCCCATGTGTGCAAGATTAAGAAATCCTTGTAAGGATTCAAGTTGGCATCGAGATAATGGTATTCCAGGATCGATGGATATCTGCAGTGTATGGGATTCACCAAAAGTGAAGTAGATCCTAACTTATATTATATATTAATTGGGATTGATCTGCTTGTTTTGGTGTTGTATCTAGATGAATTGTTTTTAACAAGTGCAAAGAAACTCATTGTAGGGTGAAAAGCAGACATGGAAGCTGCGTTCAAGATGGACATTAGCATGATGCATTACTATGGGTTTGGAGGTTTGGTAGAGACAAAGGGAGATATTCCTTAGGCAGGGCAAGTATGTAGTTTAGATCCTAAAGATGTTTTGGATGGAGAATTTCAAACCTATGGCCACAACCATGATCACTAATCTGAAGAAGGTGACAATCTCAGATTCAAAGTTGGTGGATCCCACATTGTATAGACCATTGATAGGTTCTTTGATGTATTTGGTGAACACTAGGCCAAATATTTGTTTTGCAGTGAACACCTTGAGTCAGTTCATGGTGGAGCCAAGGCAGGAGCATTGGGTAGGAACAAAACATGCTCTTAGGTAATTGAGGGGCACAATGAAGTATGGTTTGAGATATCTTGGAGATGGTTAAGTGAAGTTGCAGGGGTATTCAAACTCAAATTGGGTAGTCAATGCAACCGACATGAAGAGCACCTCAAGGTGTTTCTTTAGCTTGGGATCAACGATGATATCTTGGTTCAACAGGAAGTAGAATTCCGTAGAACTTAGCTCAATATAGGAAAAGTACATGACAATCAATACTGCTAGTTGTGAGGTCATCTGGCTTCACAAGTTATTTACAAGAGTGTTTCATCAGGAGTTGGATACCACAGTCGTTTACTCTTTGAGATTCCAATGTTTCATGAAAGGTTCAAGCATATAGAGATCAAATATCACTTCGTATGAGATAAGGTTCAAAAGGGAGCACTGAAGCTCCAATATATTCCCACAGAACATTAGGTAGCTGATATTTTGACCAAGCCCTTGGCAAAAGGGAAGTTTGAGGCATTCATAGACATACTTGGGTTGGTGTAGAATTCCTTCCTCGCTAAGAGTGTTGATAAATATAGCTCGGGCAATAACTTCCGCATAGGTTTAGGGTGAACGTGTAGAAGTAGTCCGAGATATTTCTATTTTTGGAAAGTAATTCTATTTTTGAAAAGTAATTCTATTTTGTAATTCACTTTAGTAAAAAAGTGAAAAGTCTTATATTTAGTAGTTGAGTCTAGAAAGTGTATTGTATGCATGCATGACTTAGACTAGGAGTAATCTTAAAAATAGATTAGGGTTTTGGTCTCAGCTAAAAGTATAAAGACAAGTCAAGATAGAGATTTCATACACACTTGAATGGTTGAGCGACCAAGAAAGAGAGAGAGAAATGATTTAGGTAGAGGCGAATCTGGGCAGTAGGCAATAGTTTTGTATAATCGTATGAACATGATGTACAAGCTGTCCAACAGGTCGTACAACGCTTTTATATTTTTTTCCAGCAGGCCATACCTCTCAAGTAGGATGTGCAATCTTAGTTCGGGGTGATTTCATTAATTGTACAGTTGTTTGTTTTTTTGGAATCTTCTGGAGGTTTCCTTGTAAGTTTTTTGAAGGAATAAAAATATGATTTAAAAGAGTAATTACCTTTGTATGTGTGAAATTGATTTTATGATTCCATTATTTAATTTTCAGCTATTGTGTGATTGATTCTATGGTTTGAAATTGAATTTCAACATTAATTAAATTGAACAATTTACTTGTTTAATTGAGATCACAAGGATATCCGTCATTCAGTCTTGGGATTTTTACATAAACAACACATCCCACCATATGATACGCTAGATCTACACTTCCTGTTCAAACTTCTAGGGATTTTGATTTCAGTGACTTTAGATCTCTGAAATAAATGATAACTACACATTTCATTGGAATCCTCAGGCCATGAAAAGAAAAAAATATAAAGGACTAGATTCAACATCGTGCCTTAGAGAAGATTGTCAATCACTCCATTCTAGACAAATGCTAGGACCACATATGACTACACTAACTATTCACCATTCGACTAGATCTGACATCTACTCATATAATCAATCATATAAGTGTTCAAGTGACTCAATGCGAGCACTAAATTCCATTATGTGATGTATTTATGGGCCCCAACAAAGCTTCATCTTATCAATTAATAGAACTGGATATCACAGAAAGCGCCAATAGCAATAGAATTTCTTCAATATACTCACATTATGCTAGCTCTCAACTTAGTGGAATCCATAACCATTCTTTGCTAGATATCTAAATCAACCACCGCTCTCTCCAAGGTTGTCGTCCTCTCTTTCAAAGCCATCATCCACACAAGAAGTTACCGAAAATGAATTAGTTCATGCATCGAACTTCCTTTGGATCACCACCATACAAATCTGATACCAAATGTTGGGATTAGAATTCAACAACAAATAATATCAAGCACATACTAAGCAAGGGACACCGAGAGTTCCACTCAATAAACTCTCGATGGTAAATTCTATTCAATCATACCATTTCTATGTGTGTTTGTATTGTACAATTGATCCCTTTTTATAACTTTAGGTGACCATAACAACTATGTTATAATTAGATATTTAGTTCAACCATATGCATAATTGTCTCCCTTAATATATCCTCAAACCTGTTCATTGGTATTCATTCCTAACTTCACTCATTGTCTTCATTCTTAGTTTTATACGTACAAATTTACTTTGTTAACATATTACAATGTTTTCACCATATATCACAAGTAGGAGTTAATCCTTCAATTGGTACACTGATTTTGTAGAGGATAAATTTCCATCTAATTTTGTTGTGTTGAGTGGTGGAAAATAATATAGGATTAGAGGAAAGGTAAATGTCCTACTTCAACAAAGAGGTAAGAAGGTAATGATTAAATATGTCTATTATGTTCCTTGTTTGGAGAAAAATCTACTTTCAATTACTAGTATAATGAAGCATAGCCCACACTTATATATTAGTTTAAGTGATAATATGTGTTTTATTGTTGATAAGAATATGTTGAATTTAATTAATGCTGAAAATAAATTTCAAACCATAGCATCAATCACACAATAGATGAAAATTAAATAGCAGAAGCATAAAATCAATTTCACACATACATAGGTAATTACTCCTTCAAAAACAACTTTTCATTTCTTCGAAAAAATTACATGGAAACCTCTACAAGTTGCCCAAAAAGAAACATCTGCACAGGTACCAAAATCACCCTTAACTAAGTGGAACGACCTTTTGTACGGAATGTACGACGTCTAACCGTATGAATATACAATTTTTTATGGTTTTGTTATTCACCAAGTTGCACTAGTTGTATTTGCAGATGAGCCACCACGGACTAAGTAGACAAATGCTTAGAATTTAGAGTTCACAGATTCAATAGGTCTATTAGACCACCTTTTTCCGCATTTCCATCCCTTCATGGTACTGTAATAAATGAATTGAGCATGAAAGTTGTAAAATACTTTTGGCCACCTAATACCTGAGCATGAGCATGTACTCTAGAGTGTTTTTTTCACTTGTTAATTATTTCTTGCATGTCCTTGAGGGCAATTAATAATTTCTAAGTTTTTTCACTCAAAACAGACTTCAAAGTTGGAGTATGTGCTGGTTGTTAGTCCTTGGAATGATATAACCAATGTCTAGTGTCTAAATGTATATGCATTCATTCTAGGTCATGTCTATTGAGTCATATGGAATTTACGCCAGGTCCCCATAGTTTTTTTTAATGTTTTAGTAAAATAAAAAAATTTCTGTAAAACGAACCCATTTTAATGTAAAGTCAATAAAATGTAAAAATATGGCATCAATCATTGTCATATTCCATGCTTGTGGTCATTTTCTAAGCCATATCACCCCTAAACCCTTATTCCCCTTTTGTCTAGGCAAAAAAGTGATTTTAATCACTCAAAAATGTATTTTCTCTCAAAAAAGACTAAAAAATGATTTAATTAAGTTTCCTAAAAAATAGGGAAGTCAACAAACATGTTAGAAAGATGTTTTTGATGTGTATGGAGTCCCAAAATTAGGTGGCGAGTTTCTCCCTTAGTAAAGGCGACTTGATTGGGTAAGGTGGCAATGGGTGGATATCCATATGTAACTACTTGACCTCTCCTTGAGAGTTGACACATTTAGGGAGACATCAATCCCAAAGGTAAGGACTCACACTCCCACTACACTCACCTCACTTCCACTCCACTCCATATCCCACTCACTCCACTTCCACTCCACTCCATCTCCCCTCACCCCACATTAACCTCACTTCCACTCCACTCATCCCTACTTCACTAGATGCACCACTCCCCCTCTTTCATGTGCATTTGCTTGGAGTTGTCACCTAGAAATCAATAAAAGAAGGTCATACCCTCTTCTCTTGTGTTAGTTGGAGCTTGGGGATTCGATTCTTGTGTTGTAATCATTGTAATACGTTTTGCATATTGGAATAAATAAGACTTTGGAGGTCGAAGTGGTGGATTGCCAAGTGTGTGGATGCATGTAACCATGAGGTAATATTGTTTCATTCTTTTTGCTGTATATTGTGGTTAAAATTGGCCTTGTAGAAGTATTATTGCTTACTTGGATAGGAATACTAAACTTGTTTGATTACCAATCCTATTTTTTTATTATCTATTATAGAGATTTTGAATGCACCTTTTGTTTTGCTTAACCAATTGTGTTTTGAAGTCTCTATTGTAGGTGGCACCATTTTTTTAACCCTCTATTTTTCAAGGATTTGAAGTGATTGATGCTCTACTTGGATATTATGAGGATCTAGGTTGATTCTTCTATTATTTCAAGTCATTTGAAAAAGATCCCTCCACATTTCACCACAAAGGATTCCATCGCCCAAAGACATTCCAAGCACAAGCTTGCCTTCCTCTCTCTCTCTCTCTCTCTCTCTCTCTCTCACCCTTCTAATTTCAATTTCTTAAGTTACTTTTTATTTACATGCATGAACTTGAGTCTAATTTCTAAAGATAAAACTTTGAATCTTTTGTGCATGCATGAAGTTTCGAGATCTGAAATTTAGTTCAATTCTATCCAATAGATCTAGATCTAGTATAGTAAAAGGCTCTTTTTTCGTTAAATAAATTTTTGATATTTTAAAGGTTGAAATTGGGTCCTTTTCTTTGGTTTATATTTGTTAGATCTAACAATTTAAAGTGCCTAAATACTTGTTGTCCTAAAAACAAGCAAGTTTTCTGCAATAAAGTTTGTTAGTTTGTTAGTTCTTAGTTTCTAGTTTCTTGCTTAATTTTTCAAGATTTTTTTTTACTAATCTCCTAAGATGTCCTAAGCCATTTTGGGCACCTTTTGGAGTCTTCTCTTTGCTGATTTTACAGGTTGTTGGAAAACCAAAGATAAAATCTTTCCAATTTGGACAATTTTGGGGCAGCCAAGCAACTAAGAGTCCTCTAAACCCTCTAGAAAACCAAATAAAATTGTCATTTATTTAGAATAAAATTGTCTTTGAAAAAGCTTGCTAAAATATCTCTTTTCCTTTTACATTTTATATCAATTTTCTGCCACTAATAACAAATTCTCTTTTCTGTCCTAGAAGGTCCTCATAGTACAAGAGTGATTTCCTCTTCTTTCTTGGAGTCCAAACTGAAAATCCATCACCCAAGTCAACCCTTTGAACACCCAATACTCAAAGATTCTTCTTTTTGTATTTAGTTTCTTTAGATTATCGATCCATCTCTATAAGGATCCAAATCCAAAAAAAAGAAAATAGTGTAGAAGGCATAATAAAGTTTGTGAGCCACAAAGCTCGATTTTCTTCGTTTCCCCTGCCCCTGGGGGGGAAACAAGTGTTTGTCTCTCTTTTGCTTCGAGGTTGATTCCCGTGTTATTTGTTTATTTTTAGTTTCAAAGTTTCATAAAAAAGATAAAATTAATTCACAACACTAAATTGAAGTTCTAAAATCAATTACAAAGCTTTAGTTTAGTTTTGCTTTTATAGATTACTAGTTGTTATCTTAGTTCTATTTTTGTTCCAATTATTGGAATAAAATCAAGTTGCTCAACCGTGTATGGAATCCCACTGCTACTTTTGGGTGGATTTGGAGACCCAGAAACATATCTGAGCAATGCATGCTAGTTTAATTAGGGAAATCTTCTTACTATGCTATTCATCTAAGACCTATGCATCTGGGTGGAGCGTGTTAATTCATGGGGGATTATATCCTCTTTTTGGACCTATGGCACACCCAGTCGAAACATCTATAAGATTTTCGAATTGCAAGCAAGGAGGCCAAATACACTTTTTACACAAAGAGTGGGGACCCCGACTTCAATCCCCACTTCACGGATTCAAATACTTGTTAAAACTCCCAAATCCCTTAATAAAATTCTCAAGATAAAATAAACGCGACATTTTCATCACATCACATTTTAATTTCTGGCAGTGGTCTACTTTTCCATCTATTTTGTCAATTTATCTTTATTTCAAATGGTTCAAGTTATTTCCCTTTAAAGCATGTGGTGAATGGATAATATTTTATGAGTTTTTCACAGGGTGTATCTTTTTTGAATCATTTATGTTGCTGTGTTAAATCTTTTGATTTCATAATAAACTCCTAGAATAAATTTTCTTTTAAGCTTCATAGAGTAAAAATCCTTAGATTCTTTTTATAGGGACTACCCCCCTTGGCTTTGCTAGGAGTTGGCCTAGATGGAGGAGTCGAGGATCAGGTGACAACACGTTGACTTGAGACTTTCTCCCAAGGACACACTAATTGGATTGAATATTTCTTCCATGATAGCCCAAGTGTGTATAAGGTGATGACATTTTTTGGCGCCGTTGTCGGGGATAACTATTTCTATTCCCGGAATACGACTTTTTGTTTTCCTTTTCGTATTTTTACTTTGTTTGATGTTTCTTGTTTGCTTAAAATAAACTTGATCATCTGGAAACTCCACTTCAAAATATTTTGACAAAGTATTCTGCAAAGAGGAACTCATGGTTTGCTTAGCTTCATCCTTGAACCAAAAAGGGTTTTTGGAGGAGGCTAGCCAAGCTTTATTCTCGTATGATCCTTTTTTAGTTTTGGGTCCCAGTCCTTTAGAATTTTATGTTTTATTAATAAATATAGCTTAGAAATGGATGATCTTTATAGACCTATTGTTTTCTCTGCAATAAGTGGTTATCCACCTGTAATTCCAAAAAATTTCTTACAAAATTTGCCTTGTTTTCAAAGTAATAATATTGTTGATGCTAGACGCCATGTTAAGAAAGTTTCCCATTGATTCAATAAATGGTGTTACAATTCCTTATATGAAGATATAAAAATGAAGTTGTTTATCTTGTCCTTTGACGATGATGATCTTGATTGGTTTACGGAGCTCAAGGATAACTAAGTCAAAACTTGCAAATAATTGGTTGATGCTTTCATGGAAAAGTGGAAGGAAAAGGAACCTCCAGTTATAAAGACAGTCAGTTCAGATGCTTCACCAGATTCTAGTAAGAAATAAGTCATTTAGGCCATAGAACTTATCTATGCAAATCAGTTAAAGGCCGTGGAATTTCTCCTTGCAAAGGCAGAAGCTTGTATTGAGTATTCAGACCCTATAGATCTAGAGCTTCATAGTGAACAAGAAAAGGAATTTCATCTAGAAATTTCAGAAAATCCTATAGATGAGTCAGTAATCGATCAGGAGGAAATAAAGGAAATTGAGTTTGAAGTTATTGAAAATCCAAAAAATTCAACTCCCCACCATCCTCCCAAAGAATCCATCTCCTCAGAGAAAATATCCGTCAATTGTGATGATCTTGAAATAATCGGTGAAGCAAATTCCTTGATAGTTCCAGTTCTAGTTCCAATTTCAATCTCTCAATCATTGGATGACTTAATGAAAGTTAATGGGAAATTGGAATATAGATTCAGTTTATCAAATCCAGATCATTATAAGCACTGGTTAGCCTTGCACCATGACAATCGAATGTAGATATTCATAAAAAATTTACAAGGCTTACCAAACTTCAAAGTTTGGTTGAATAAATAAAAACACAGGTTTCTGGGGTGGTGTATTCCCAAGAAAAATTCCAAGTTGATAAAACTTGGAAAATGATCTTCGAAAAGTCATCTCGGACATGGATTATTCATACATATGAGCTTTTTTTTCATCCATGACATGGTTGATTCATGGATTTTCTACTTCATCTAGTTATACAGTGGAAAGGTCAAAGCTACCAGTGAGAAGACAACTTTTCAAATTGCTTCTCAATGATGACATTTGATGCCCATGGGGCCATCCCTTGTAAGATATCTCTCTAACCCTTCCTCTTTATATTTTATTTTTACAACATTTTTCATTTTCTTGTATTATTAGTGTAGCTTGTATTTGAAATTGTTGGTTTTCATATATACATGTTGCTTATGTTGTTTTTGGCAAGACATTTGTGATGTAGGTCACCGATTCTAGATTATCACATACTCTCCTTTTATAAAAATATCAAGCACACATCCCCATATGGAGCTAATGTTATCCACCAAGTTTCATTAGTTGTATTTGCATACGAGTCACCACAGACTGAGCAGACAGATGCTCAAAAGTCAGAGTTCACAGATTCAACAGGTTTATTAGACCACCTTTTTCTGCATTTCCATCCCTTCGGGGCATTGTAATAAATGACTTGAGCATGAAAGTTGTAAAATACTATTGGCCACCTAAGACCTGGGCATGAGCATGTACTCTAGAGTGTGTTTTTCACTTGTTCATTATTTCTTTCCTATCTTGGCGAACGATTAATAATTTCTAAGTTTTTTAACTCAAAACCCACTCCAAAGATGGAGTATGTGATGGTGGTTAGGCCTTGTTTAAGTCATCAATCATTCAAGATCTATGGTTACCATCGCATCTTGTTTTCATGCCGACCAACGATCTAGATTGCTCATTTTTCTCGAGATATCACTTTTCTCGAGGAAGGGAATATTCTTCGATACTTTTCTTCATAGTGTAAATAAAAGGGTGGTCTGTTTCACTCCAATGGGAACGACTCCAAATAGAATAATATTTGATGCTTTCGCTTTAGAGTGTAAAATAATCTGTCAACGTTCCTCCTCCGATAGCTATGGATCTAATAGATCAACAATGCATATTAATTCAAAGTTTCCTTCATTGTCGGACTTCCTATCACCTTTGTACGTGGCCAAATTTTCTTATGACATGTGGTCCAATCATTGGGTTACAGTTTCGTGCTTTCGTGGAATTGTCTTGGTATTAACATGGATCTGTACGAAGTATGACATGTGGCATATGATGTGACATGTATTAACTACAAATTATTTTTCTCACGTGGCCCCTTCTACAGGTTTTAGGTGTCATGGTATTGACGTGGACATAATGTGGCATCTAAGTTGGCTCACAATCATTCATATTCCTTCCCATCCAATCACCGGTTCATATTTATTCTCTATTGCTCCAATAGAACAACGGTCCCTATTGATTAGGAGCTTCTTATGTCAGAGTGTCTCATAATGGCATGAGATAAATGCTCTGAAAAATTGAATTCTGATGGAACCACATCGCTCCAAATAGTTCAACATCGTCGATTTATTTTAGGAGTTTAATATCTATCGTTGATCACTTATCGAAACAAATGGAAATGATTCATCCATGTGGTCAAACTTAATATACTTTGATGATCGGAGTTAATACTCAAACGTGTCAGAGTCTTGCTCTGAATGCTCTTCCTTGTAGTCCGATCTATGATAGATCACGGTTGTTGATTCTCCCTCCACGATGAACAGTTGGATATCACCCTCGGAGTATTGGTGTCAAAGTCAATATAGAAAGCTATGATATGAAGTTTCGAACCACTAAATCTCTTTATTTAGTGGTATGATGGATGATCAACAAGAGTCGTTGATCTAGTGAGGATCTTATCCCATATCTAATCTCATCTGCCAATTTCTAATTTATGAAACTTTTTAAATTATGCCAAATTTCTTCGATTCTTCTTTCGATCCCATGAAAATACGATATCCTGTCAATCAAAGATAATGAACCTTTCATGATCCTTGGAATTGACAACAACATATTCCTTCCTTCATCAATGACAACAATAGTCAATATCCCCCTACTTGTGACATCAATGACATCCAAGGATTTCTACATTTGACATCAATGACAACACAATTTCCAACAATCTACTCCTTGGTCATTGATGGAAACACATATTCTTAAACTGGTCTATGTAAGTCTCCTCTATCTACAAGTCTCCCCATGTCTTGTTTCTCTCCCCCTTTGACATCAATGGAAAAGGGTTTTTGTATTTGGTAATTTCTTCATTGCAACAAACAATATTCTTATCCTTTTGTAGCTCCCCTTAACGTGATACCCTTCATTTTTCTTTTCAACATGCAACCATATGCACTCTCCCCATGATATTTTGGTTATGTTGAGCTCCCATCATCTTTCCCCTGAAGCTTTCACTGAGAAATGAGAATGACTCCCATCTCTTCTGTCTGAGATACTCAAATGTATCTCTAGGTAGGGGTTTTGTAAATATGTCTCCTATTTGTTCCTTGGTAGGAACATACTCCAACTTGACAGTCTTATCATTTACCTATTCCCTAATAAAATAATATTTGATTGGTATATGTTTTGTCTTTGAGTGCATCACTGGATTCTTTGAAATTATTATAGCATTGGTGTTGTCACATAGTATCGAAATTGGATTCTTGTAGTCTATCTGAATGCCTTACAGTGTTTGTTTCATCCAAAGAATTTTTGTACAACAAGATGTTGCTACAATGTAATTTGCTTCTGTTGATATTATGGTAACTGCGGGAGGTATTTACCTCCACGTGTAAACCTGACGAGAATAGAATATTCTGAGAAGCAAGAAGAAACCCTAATTATTTGGCTAATAACCCTAGAAGACAAGTTAGCTCAAGAGGATAACTTGTATTAGGTTATTAGCCTCCAAGAGAAGAAATTGGCTAAAGGAAATATTATATACTAAGTAAATAGTCACCCAGAATTAGAAGTCGTCCCAGGTAGTTTGCCAGTTTTAGTATAAATATAGGAGGCCAGTCTTCATTCTAGCAGGCATTCTCAGAATTGAAGAAGCAACACTTGTGCGCACTGCAGTTGGCTACTTTGTGCACAAGTCTGGAGGAGAGCTATCGTTGCAGCTATTGTAGCTAGAAGAGTTTGACTTTGGCTTGGACTATCTCTTTGTTATGGTTTCGAATCTATGATCAACTCTTGTTTGGTGCGCTATCCTTGGAGAGAGAGGTGTGCTATCTTGTTTGGCTATCTAGCCTAAGCTTTGCTTTCAAAATGATTCTTTGTTAAGGTTAAGGTTCTCAGGGGTGGCTTCGACCTATGGTTGGGTGACAATAGTGATATTGTTTATGGTTAAACAAGCACATCCATCATATTCTAAAAGGTTATGGGCCCACACCTCCTTCATTCAGTCTAACCACTGGAAGGGAGCATAGCCATAAGGATAGTAATCTCGTTGAAGAACTATCGCTAGGGTTTCTAGCAGGAGCAGTTACTAAAGAATTGTTGCTAGTGTTACTAGCAGATGCAGTTGCAGAAACCCTAACCCTCTCATTGAGACACCTTAAGTGAAGGGATTGACCTAATTTCCAGATATACTAGTGCGCCCTAGCCTAGCACATCTCTTGGTACTCTCGGCAAGCTAAGACGTCAAGGTTGATTTTTTGGTCAAAATCTAGGGTTGACCAAGTCAAAGCAACCATGACTTACTCTATGAAGTCATAAAACAAGTTATATGGGGCTTCTAACTTCAGAGTGTGGAATACAAGGATTGACATAATCCTTTCCAAGAGTAAAGTGCTAGATATCATGAAAGGAAAGATCGTGGAACCAAAGTTTGAAGAAGGAAAAGAGAAGGAACCGTAGAATGTTGTAGTTATGGAGAAGTACAAAGACAATGGCATCAATTCCCTGAGTATCATAGTGGAATCTATAAAATACCACTTGATACCCTACATCTCCCATCTTTACTTATCTAAGAAGATGTATGATGCCCTAACAAACTTCTTCTTAGTCAGAAACATTGGACAAGTAATGAGTTTGAAGAATGAGCTCTGTAACATGAAGATGAATGATGATGAAAACATAACATCATACTTTGTGAGGATATCTCAGTTAAGATATCAAATACAAGTGATTGAAGAGATCATATCAGAGAAGGAACTGGTAAATATAGTACTCAACGGTCTTCCCAAGACATGGGATGCATTTGCTACAAGCATGAACACAAGGAAGGAGTATCCTACATTTGAAGAACTTTGGTCTTGCTATGCACAAGAAGAATCAAGGATTAGTGCAAAAAAAAGAAGCCTCAAAAGTATCCATGGTTGTCCATCCACATCCATGATCCTATGATGAAAGGAAGAAGGTGGAATCTTCAGGGCATGAAATCTGTAGAAAACTCCATGAACTCAAAAGAGAAAGAAAAATATGAGGAATAACATGAAGATTCCAAGAGAGAAAGAAAAGACAGAACAATCAGTCATTGTATCGAGACTATTAACCTGATATGAACTCACTAAAAGAAATAAAGCAGAGGAACCGAAAGTTGTGATAAAAATTAGTGTATTGAAGACTTATGAATGAAATCATTGCAAGATCCAGACCTAGAAGTTCTCCCAGATGGAGGGAGAAGACTATGATGATTGTTTGTTCCAAGTAAACTAGACATACCTCTACATGAGCCATTATATTGTTTGCAATATCCATGGTTTGGAGTTTACATAAGATGAATGAAAAGACTATTCTCCAGAATAATTGAACAAAGAGCGTATGAAGAGCAACCTCAAGGATTTGAGGTATACCAGAAAGAGACCCTTGTATGCAGATGAAATAAGACAACTTGGTAGAGAACCTCCAATGCACAACAGAAGCGTGGTGAAAACTTTCTATATTATATCAGAATGGTTACTCAGAACTCCAGAATGATGGATTTCCAATCCATGACAAAGATATCACGATGACAAAAGAAGTGACACATGGATATGTTCCAGTTTGAGCCTTGCCACGATGTTATAAACTAGCAGGAAACAAAAGAGTTGAATTCAACAATTATATACTATATTGATCAGAGCTATATGAAGCCTTCAAAGAATACCAGTGTTCCAGAAAGACCGAAGTACATTGAGATCAAGAATTACACTCTCCTTGATGAAGTCCAGAAAAGAGAAAGTGGTTCTCAAATATACATCTCCACAGATGAGCAGATAAGAAACCATTTTGGTAAAGCCTCTATGAAAGATTTTGTGTACTCAAGCTGGAGCTTGTGGATACGACTTTCTTATTGAAAAAGGAAGATATGACTCCTAGGTTGCGAGGGAGCACTGATGTGTTATTGATTTATGGACAGTCATTTTTTAGTTAGAAAAATGGTCTAGGATGAGCAGTTCCTTTCCAGTTCGTAAATAATTTTGAGATTTCTGATGGACAAGCATTTTCCAGTTCGGAAAATGGTCCAGATCGAACGGTCATTTTCGTAATGAAAATGGTTCGATGGATTGTTGATGTACCATAGACAATGATTCTCCTTGTGGTTAACATGGAGAATGGTCAAGGACAGTCTCTCTTCTTAACGATCACTCTTAGTAGTGGTCAATAAGTCTAGTCCGCCTCACCGAACAATCATTCTTTCGAAGCTCACAACTGTGAGCAGTTCCAAAGAATGATCCATTTTGGAGGTTGGTGCAGGACAATTATTTCCTTTGGAAATGGTCCGGACAATCATTGCCTAGTGATGCAGGAGCATCGTTCCATGTTAGCAGCATGCCAGCCAACCAACACATCCAACACGCATTTAATGGAGAAAGGGAGAGGCCCAACCCTCTCAATTTTGAAATTCGAAATTTCAATAAATGTTGTAAGGATTTTAATGCCAGACGACGCCTTTGTACAGGTAGTGGTTGAGGTTTCCTTTAATGGTTGACTGCAGCAAGCCCAGGACGTAGTCAGTATTGGGCATCCATTTATGTAATGTAGCTGTAGGAGCCGCTCTGTGATAGCGATAGCTCAGAGATGGTGGTTGAGGATAAGGTCATGGGAGCCCTCATTTTGTAATTAAGAAATTAGAGTAGAGATTTAGGAGGAGAGACCAGAGCAGAGAGGTATCAAGAGAGAGATGAGACTTGTTACAGTTTATCCTTTGTAAACACATTTGTATAGACATACATATTAATAGAAGAGAAGTTGTTCCTGCCATGAATTGTTTGTATGTGTTTGCATGTTTTTATGCATTTCATGTTTTAAATGCATAATTGGTGAAGTAATTCAGAAGTTTCAATTTCTTCTCGTCTTTGATTTTCCGAGTGCAAGGAGTGCACATAGTCTGCAAGGTGTGCGTTAACAGAGGTGAGGTAACCTCATGAAATCTCAAGAGGGATAGCATTGAACCTTCATCAACAGAGGTGCAAGGAGTGCACAGGAAGGAACTCTGTTTCAAGTTCAGGGAAGATAGAACTACTGAAGGTTATGTAGAGATCTGCTAAGAGGGCATTGAGTGAGTGCATAGAGTGCACCAGAGAACTCTATTTCGAGTTATGAGGAAAGGGAAGTGTCTAAGAGAAGAAACTCATAGAGTTGTTGAATACTCTGTAGGCTCTGCAAGGTGTGCATCGAGCATAAGAACACTAGGTGGGCGTAGGGAGTTTTCTTTCCAAGAAAACTTCTCAGATCTGAGTTTAACAAAATACTCAGTAGCACCAGGAGTGTGTGAGAGTGGACTTGTCCTAAGAATATAAGCTCAGAAGAGAAAGCATGAGAAGAAAGTGCACAGAGAAAACCTTTCAAGGTTTCTGAGTTGACAAAGCTCAGGAGGGGGAGTGTTTCTATAATGCAGACGTGACCCAAAGGGAACCGAGCTCGCAAGAGGAAGAGTCGAAGGTCGATACCTTCGAGACTTAGAAAATATTCTAATTCAAAAAGCCAAGAAAGCTCAAGAGGAAGATGACAACTGTCGTTGGATCAGCACTGGGAAGAAATATCTGGACCATTGAATCTACGTCCAGGTAGCAGGAGGAGAGAGAGCAAGGAGGACAGATATGATCCATCAGATCTAGTGCCAATACCCGAAAACTATTGGATCAGGCGAAGGTGCATGGGGTTTAAACCCTTGGATATCCACACATTTGGGAATCGGGGGTTGGAGGAGTAGAGGAGGCTGCACCCCATACTTGCAATTGCCGAAATCGTGAAATCGCACCAGCCGTTGGATCGGGAGTACAGTGGCATGAGAGTCGCTCGATCAAGGATACGTGCATGGGGTTTAGACCCTGAGAGACGTGCAAAAGATTAGATATAGGCCATCAGATATAGCATAGAGGACCAATAGTCGTCGGATCCGGAAGAAGGTGTGAGGGGTTTAATCCCTGGCAAGTCGCACAGAAGGGTAGAACGGACGACAGAAACTTCGAGGGAGAAGTGTCGAATTGTCATGAGCCATCAGATCCATAAAAGATGCCTGAGGTTTAACCCTCGTAACAGCAGAAGAGAGAGGACTTATCAAAGTCCCAAAATCATTTGGGACCATCCATCTCAGAGGACGCATGTCAAGAGACCCACATTTCAGGGATTCAAACATCGGGAGACCGAGAGTGAAGAGTCTCCAAAAAAATTAGGAAAGGAGAATTCGCGAAAGGACCAGGACCGTCCATCAAGGAGGACACATGGAAACTGGTCGACGTTTCATAGAAGTCACCGAAAGGACTAGGACCATCCATCAAGGAGGACACGTTGAAAGCAGTCAAGGTTTTGGGGAAAGGCCCGAAAGATTTCGAGCCGTCGATCCAGTGGGATCGTAGCCATTAGTTCAAGAGGGATATGGGCCGTTGATCTCTCAGCAGAGAGATTTCATCATTTTGTGGACCGGGGATTCGAAAGACAGAGAACAGGAGGAACGATTGCATCAGGATTCCCTGAATTGCGAAAGCCGGTAGCACTTTGACGTTAAGCATGTAGTCACAGAGTGGCGGTCGCGTGGATGAAGGCTAAGGGAGGAGCCAGAGCTGTTAATCCCTTTTCAGCATTTCGACAACCGGGAGTTCAAGAGTGAAGGAGTCGTGAGACAAGGAGTCACAACTCGAGAAATCGAAAAACCTCGAAAGAATTCAGAGGAATATCACGAGCCAGAGTTGTTAAGCCCTTTTCGGCATTTTGGCAACCGGGAGTTCAAGAGTGAAGGAGTCATGAGATAGGGAGTCCCGACTCGCGAAATTGAAACGAGAAAGGAGTGTTTTTTAAGCCTTGGGTCATAGCCCAAGGTCACCATATAAGAAGGGGCCAGTTGGAAAGGAGTCAACATTGAGTTATGTGTTGGTTCAGAATAGAGAAGGGCATCGAAAGTTGATTGCGTGCATAGGTTTTCTCAAGGCCTATGTCAGGGAATTAAAGGGACTTGTGGTTTGTTCAAGGGGTTCCAATAGGATCCCGATGAGCCATTTCGACTTAGAATTTGGAACGATCTAGAGACTGGGAGGTTAGTGGACCCTGATGAGGTAGGGGGTCTGCATCATGTGGTAGAATAGCAGGATTTTGTTTGCGGATAGAAGATAAAGGGATTGAAAGGATAAATTCTGGTAACATCAAGTGGAATCAGAAATAGAGATTCATTTGTATACAACATGTGAAAGAAGCAGGGTGTTAATTCTCTGTGGTGATTGTTTGTAGGTGTGAAACAGTCAATAGATAGCCAGGCGAGCTATAGGAGGACATGGAGATTCTCTCAGGCGTAGAGTGATCCATAAGTTTTCTAGGAGGGAAGATAGAAGGTAGAGATTGCTACTGAGGGCCATGAGCGTGGTGGAAGAGGAGACCACCAACAGATGAGTAAAGCAGAGATTGACAAAGAACTCTCTGAGATAAGGGAGAGAATGGAACAACTGACATTGAAGATGCAGCAGGAGGCAAAAGTACACTGGAGGTACGAATGGCCTCTAAACAAGAAAGCCAAATGGCTTGTTCAAAAGTTACTGGCCAGGAAACAAAAACAAGAGTTGAAGAAGTGGCTGAGGTATGCTGAAAACCTCAGTGACACAGAGCTGGTTCGCATCTGTGAGCCAAAAGTTGGAGAAACCCTTAGTGACAAGGAAGAGGGATCAATTTCAGATCTCATAAACTGCTAGGAGGGAAGGGATGAATTTTTGAATTGCCAGGTGGGCAATGAAATGAGATAATTGGAGTATCTCATAGAATTTCAAGAGGACAACGATGGAAATTCATATTGCCAGGAGGGCAATGGTATGATATTAACAACGGATCTCATAAACTGCCAGGTGGGAAGAAGTGAACTTTCAAGTTGCCAAGTGGGAAATGGAAAGAGATCAGTGGAAGGTATTGCGTACTACCATGGGAGCAATGGTGAAAGTTTAGATTTCCAAGTGGGAAATGAGATGGGATCAATAGATCTCATAGACTACCAAGTGGGCAGAAAAAAATTCCCAAATTGCCAGGTGGGCAGGGGAAGAGAAGTGAGACTGTCTGAAAGTCTCAGGGACTTAGGAGTAAGTTCAGGTCAGCAGTGAGTGCTGATAAGTGAATATTCATGTGGTTTTTCAGACCATGTGAATGAACATGATGACAAGTTAAAAACTTGCACCATCTAGAAGGAGGATCAGAAGAGCATTCTGATGATTGGGGGAATTCGGGTATTCCTACCAGATAGCCCAATTGAGGCAAGAGTATGTGTTGTGGATGCAACAATAGAAGGAGGAAAACCAACAGAGACTGTCAAAGAAGAGGAAGAAGTGGAGCAGACACTGATGTTTTCCCAAGGAGAAGAAGAAGAGCATTCAGCCGAGTTGCTCAAAATTTTCAGCCAGGAAGATGAAACAGAAATGACTGCAGCACTGGAGTCTGCAACAGAAAAGGAAGCAGACAGCATGGATTTTTCTGAAATGTATGAAGAGTTGGAAGCCCTAGAGAAGAGGGTGATGGTGCAACATTTTCACATCCGACAAGCCAAGCTGGAAGAAGTTGGAAGTATGCCAGCAGGAGAAATGGAAGCAACAAAACTGCCACAGGAAGAAGATGAGCAATAGTTCAGTGAGGAGACTGCAGAGCTGGAGTTTGCAGTAGAGTGGCCACTTAGTGCCACAAAGAAAGATAAATATAGCAGGGGAGATCAAGCAGATCTTCCCATTGAGAAGACATAAATGCATCAGAGAAGACTGCATACAAAGAGCTAGCCACTGGAGCAGCTAGACGAGGTAATTGAAGAAATTAGAAGGTTGATGTTGAGTTCAGCAGTAGAGACTGCCAACAATGAGAAGCTGAGTAGAAGGGAGCCTGCAAGAGCAATAGGGAAACAATAACAACAACAACGAAGCAGAGGAGTAGATGGACAACTCCAAGGGAAAGTTTGGGATCCAGGTGGATTTCAACACTGGAGAAGAGGAGCTCATGATTAGGAGACCATGATTTTTCTAGCTGAGGAGTATGATGCAGGAGCATCGCTCCATGTTAGCAGCGTGCCAGCCAGCCAACACATCCAACACACATTTAATGGATAAAGGGAGAAGCACAACCCTCTCAATTTTGAAATTCAAAATTTCAATAAATGTTGTAAGGCTTTTAATGCTAGACAACGCCTTTGTATAGGTAGTGGTCGAGGTTTCCTTTAATGGTTGCCTGTAGCAATACCAGGACATAGTCAAGACTAGGCATCCATTTATGTAATGTAGCCGTAGGAGCTGCTCTGTGATAGTGATAGCTCAGAGACGGTGGTTGAGGATAATCTCATGGGAGCCCTCATTTTGTAATTAAAAAAATAGAGTAGAGAGTTAGGAGGAGAGACCAGAGCAGAGAGGTCGAGAGAGAGAGCTGAGACTTGTTATAGTCCAACCTTTGTAAACACATTTGTATAGACATATAGATTAATAGAAGAGCAGTTTTTCCTGCCATGAATTGTCTGTATGTGTTTGCATGTTTTTATGCATTTCATGTTTTAAATGCATAACTGGTGAAGTAATTTCAGAAGTTTCAATTTCTTCTCGTCTTTGAGTTTCCGAGTGCAAGGGGTGCACATAGTCTGCAAGGTGTGCATTGACAGAGGTGAGGTAACCTCAGGAAAGATCAAGAGGGATAGCGTTGAACCTTCATCAGCAGAGGTGCAAGGAGTGCATAGGAAGGAACTCTATTTCGAGTTCAGGGAAGATAGAACTACTGAAGGTTCTGTAGAGCTCTGCCAAGAGGGTATTGAGCTAGTGCATAGAGTACATCAGAGAACTCTATTTCGAGTTCTGAGGAAAGGGAAGTGTCAAAGAGAAGACACTCACAAAGTTGTTGAATACTCTATAGGCTCTGCAAGGTGTGCATCGAGCAGAAGAACGCCAGGTGGGCGTAGGGAGTTTTCTTTCCAAGAAAATTTCTCAGATCTGAGTTTAGCAAAATACTCAGTAGCACCAGGAGTGTATGAGAGTGGACTTGTCCTAATCCCATAAGCTCAGAAGAGAAAGCGCGAGAAGAACGCGCACAGAGAAAACCTTTCGAGGTTTCTGAGTTGACAAAGCTTAGGAGGGGGAGCGTTTCTATAATGCAGACGAGACCCAAAGGGAACTGGGCTCGCAAGAGGAAGAGTCGAAGGTCAAGACCTTCGAGACTTAGAAAATCTTCTAAGTCAAAAAGACAAGAAATCTCAGGAGGAAGAGCACAACTATCGTTGGATCAAAACTGGGAAGAAATATCTGGACCATTGAATCTATGTCCAGGCAGCAGGAGGAGAGCGTGCAAGGAGGACAGATATGAACCGTCAGATCTAGCACCAATACCCGACAACCGTTGGATCAGGTGAAGGTGCACGAGGTTTAAACCCTTGGATATCCAGACATTCAAGAATTGGGGGTTGGAGGAGTAGAGGAGGCTGCACCCCATACTTGCAATCACCGAAATCATGAAATTGCGCCAGCCATTGGATCGAGAGTACAGTGGCATGAGAGTCGCTGGATCAAGGATACATGCACGGGGTTTAGTCCCTGGGAGACACGCATAAGATTAGATCTGGGCCATCAGATCTAGCGTAGAGGACCGATAGCTATCGGATCCAGAAGAAGGTGCAAGGGGTTTAATCCATAGGAATTCGCACAGAAGGGTAGAATGGATGGCAGAAACTTGGAGGGAGAAGTGTCGAATTTCCATGAGCCGTCAGATCCAGAAAAGATGCCCAAGGTTTAACCCTCGTAACAACAGAAGAGAGAGGACCTATCAAAGTCCCAAAAGAATTTGGGACCGTCCATCTTAGAGGACGCGTGTCAAGAGACCCATATTTCAGGGATTTGGACACCGAGAGACTGAGAGTGAAGAGTCTCCAAAAAAATTGCGAAAGTAGAATTCGCGAAAGGACCAGGACCGTCCATCAAGGAGGACACTTGGCAACTGGTTGGAATTTCGTAGAAGTCTCAGAAAGGACCAGGACCGTCCATCAAGGAGGACACATGGAAAGCAGTCAAGGTTTCAGGGAAAGGCCCGAAATATTTCGAGCCTTCGATCCAGTGGGATCGTAGCCATTGGTTCAAGAGGGATATGGACTGTTGATCTCTCAGCAGAAAGATTTTGACATTTCGTGGACCGAGGATTTGAAAGATAGAGAACAGAAGGAACGCTTGCATTGCGATTCCCTGAATCGTGAAAGCCGATAGCACTTTGACGTTAAGCGCATAGTCATAGAGTGGCGGTCACGTGGACAAAGGCTAAGGGAGGGGCTAGAGCTGTTAAGCCCTTTTCGACATTTCGACAACTGGGATTTCAATAGTGAAGGAGTCGTGAGATAGGGAGTCCCGACTCGAGAAACCCCGAAACGCAAAAGGAGTGTTGTTTAAGCCTTGGGTCATAGCCCGAGGTCACCAGATAAGAAGGGGCTAGTTGGAAAGGAGTCAGCACCAAGTTATGTGTTGGTTCAGAACAGAGAAGGGCGTCGAAAGTTGATCGTGTGCATAGGTTTTCTCAAGGCCTATGCCAGGGAATTAAAGGGACCTGTGGATTTGTTCAAGGGGTTCCAATCGGAGCCCGAAGAGCCATTTTGTCTTAGAATTTGGAACGATTCATGGACCGAGAGGTCAGTGGACCCTGCTGAGGTAGGGGGTCTACATCACCTAGGGAAGATTCATTCTCTTTAGGTTTCACTTTGTTTAGTGCCAGAGGAATGGCCTAGATAGGTGAATGGTCTAGGTTGAACAATCTGGGATAGACATTCCCTAGGGCAGATTCATTCTCTCTAGGTTGCACTTTGTTTAGTGCTAGAGGAATGGCCCAGATATGTGAATGGTATAGGCTCAGAAATAGGGACAATTTTTCTTCCTTGCTTGAGAATAATTGTCTAGATATCTCATCATTGATGTTTTACCTACTAATGGAAGATACCCTTCCAGATATCATAGATGTGAGTGGAAGAATGGCCCAGATGATTCAGTTTATATCATAACAATGTTTTTTGCACAGTTTGATGATATGATTGTTATCGAGACTGCATGTCTCCAGACACTAGATGTATACTACTATGGTGGATGTGTTCCACTGATTGTGACTATATGTAACTGATCAAGTATCTATGTGCTACTTGGTGTGGCAGTGTTACACTGGATTGTACTACTATGGATAGACACAATTGTGTTCTATTGAATGACATTGTTCTGATTGCCTTGAAGACTATCAATAGTGTTGGAAATGATTATCAATTAGATGGATGATCAATGGACAGAGATTTCCCAGATGGAAAATGGTTCAGGATATTTATTCTTCTAGGACATATGTTCATATTAGAAGAATGAATCTTATGTCACTCCGTGGAGTGAGTGACTTATCCAACATCATGTCTGATTACTCAGATGGAGTATGGTTTCGAGAGATGATGCAGTTGATGACACTGATAGTGATGATGGTTCTCATGATCTAATCATGAGATAGTCTATATGACTATGTTGATGCTACCAGGTGAATGGTATGTTTATGCTCAAGACCATTACCTTCAATACCTCCCTAGCTAGGAGGGAGTGTTGATATTATGGTAGTTGTGGGAGGTATTTACCTCCACGTGTAAACCTGATGAGAATAGAATATTCTGGGAAGCAAGAAGAAACCCTAATTAGTTGGCTAATAACCCTAGAAGACAAGTCGGCTC
>ML815274.1:6147-28986 GCA_009831015.1 Picea engelmannii | reverse complement strand
GTTCCCTTTTTGAAACCTTATTGTTGCATGTACTTGTCCAGTATTGAATACCATGCCCTAGGAGCTTGTTTTAATCCATATAATGTTTTCTTCAATTTTCACACATAATCTTGATTGTCTGTCAGCTGAAATTCCTTAGGTCATTCAATGAATACTTCCTCTTCCAAATTTCCATTTAGAAATGAATATTTAACATCCATTTGAGAGACTTTGATACTATTGTAGCTTGCAAATTCCATAAAGATTACAATGTCTTCTATTCTAGCTACCAGAGAAAAAGTTTCATCAAAGTCTATCCCTTCAAATTGAGCACATCCTTTACAAACAAGCCTTGCCTTATTTCTCACTACTTGTCCATCCTGATTCATTTTGTTCCTAAAAACCCACTTGGTGCCAATTACATTCTTTTCTTTTGGTTTTGGAACTAACTCCCAAGTTTCATTTTTCTCAATTTGATCTAATTCTTCATTCATAGCATTAACCCAATTTTATTCTCTACTATCTTCCTCGAAGTTCTTTGGTTCTATTTTATACAGTAGAGATAGATTTGCATGTTCTAGTGATCTTATCAATTGTCTTCTTGTTTGGACACCTTTGTTTTTCTCTCCAAGAATCAATTCTTTAGGGTGGTTCTTTTGAACATACCTCGAGGGAGTCTTTGTGTCATGTCTATGAGCTTACTCTTCTTCTTCTTCTGCATTATCTTCCTCATTGTCTTTCTCTTCTTCTTCTTCTTCTTCTTCTACATTATCTTCCCCATCATCTTTCTCTTCTTAACTATAGTTTTTTTATTGTTGTCTAGTCATTTGTTTGCATCGTGATCCTTCCAAGCTTTCCATCATCCACTCTCACAATTTCACTTTAATTTTTTTTTCTAATCTCATATTTAAACATCTATAAGATTTTCTTTCAGAGGAGTAACCAAGGAAAATACCTTCATCCGTTCTAGAGTAAAATTTTCCAAGGTTATAATCTTCTCTTTTTATGTAGCATTTGCTTCCAAAGACCTTAAGGTGTTTGAAATTAGATGTCCCACCTTTCCTCAATTTATATGGATTTTTGTCATTGTTAGCTTGGACTTTTTCTTTGTTCAGAATATAGACAGTTGTGTATACTGCATCCATCCAAAATATATCTAACAATTTATCTTGATTTAACATTTTTCTTTCCATTTTTTGCACAATTTTGTTCTTCCTTTCAACCACTCCATTTTATTATGGAGTTCTTGCAGCTGAGAAGTGTCTTCTTATCCCATGATCTTCATAGAATTCATTAAATTCATCTGATGTGAATTCTCCTCCATTATATAATCTCAGGCATTTGATATTCACATTTGTTTCATTTTCAACTAATGCTTTGAATGCTTTAAATTTCCCAAAGGCTTTTGATTTATGACTAAGGAAGACTACCCAAGTTAGTCTTGTGTAATCATCAATGACCAACATGAAGTAATGATTACCTTGCAGACTTTGTGATTTGGTTGGTCCGTAGAGATCAATGTGGATGAGTTCTAATGGTCTTTATGTTGAATATTCCTTGGTTATGAATCTCACTCTAGTTTGTTTCCCATGTTGATAATGTTTACAAATTGGGCTTGAGGGCTTGATGATTTTTTGTATGCCTCTTACTTCTTGGTGGTTATTGAACTTAACTAAGTTGTCAAAACTTAAATTTCGTATTCTCTTATTCCATAACTAGATTTCGTCTGTCTGTCCCACAAAACATACTTATTTTCCAATTTTATTTAGAATTTATACATTGTTTGGAGTTTTGATTGTTGTTGCTACATATTTTCCAGTGTCTTCTTTTATTATTCTGCATTCCTGGGAGTTAAATAGGAGTGGTTCTCCCTAGTCACACAACCGACTGACACTTAGAAAGTCATGTTTTAAATATTCAACTAGCATAACATTTTCTGCTATGGCCTTCTGACTTCCAAGGCTGACTTTACCTTTCCCAATTATCTTGGAAGATTTATTGTCTCCAAATGAAACATTTCCTCCCTTATCTCTCTTTAGCTTAAGGAATTTGTTTTCATCATGATTCATATGCCTTGAAAATTCATTGTCTATGTACCAATATATTTCTTTGTCTTGAGCATGCATTGCTAAATGACATTCTTCATGAGAGCTCCTTTTTTGTTTCTTCTTCCATACTTTGGCGACATTGTTGATTGCAGTGTGTTTTTCAATATTGTTCTATGTCCAAATTATGAAATCTTGATATTTATGGACAAAATATTGGCATTTATAACATTCAATATCATAGTTAAACAATGGATCAAATGACTTCTTGTTTATGTTGTCAACAAGATTTTTGACTTTATTGTTCACATAATTATTTCGAGGAGCATTGTACATGCCTCAATTTCTTCTTTGGTAATTCATGGTATATGCTCTGCAGTCTATTGCCTTATGTCCAAAATTATTGCATGAAAATTAGTCACCAAGAAAGAGATATTCATACATGTTCATAGCATGTCTTCTTAGTGTCATCACCTTTCTGAATTCATTCTTCCTGTGTAGGACAACTGACTTCTACTAGCTAAAGTTTCCTTCATTGTTGTTCTCATTATGTTCAATGGAATTGATCAGGGCCATAACATAACTCTTGGGTTCTTCCTTCATTTTCTGTAATGTGTGGTTGGGATTGTAACCAAGTCTAGTTCTGTCGAATGGCGATCTTTGGTTATTGAGCATATTGTCTAATATCAAGGAACTTTGTTCAATTTTTTTACTTTTGTTCAAATCAACTATAAGTACATCGATTTCCTTCATTAAGGAAACATTTTTTTTTTCAAGTTTATCACAATCTTCTTATTTGTTATGCAGTTGAATCATTATTTCCTCTTCAACTTTCTTCTATTCTTCTAGTTGAGAAACCAAATCAGAATTATGTGACAATTCTTCCTTCAACTGTCTATTATTTCTTCTGATCCTTTTTATTTCATCTAGGGCACATAGTAATTCTCCTTCAAGATCAACATATTCATTTTATCCAATCTCTGGGACATTGTTATTGTCTTCATCTTCATTGGACTCAGTTTCTTGGGCCATGAACATAACATCTCCTTCAATCTCTTCATCACTTTCAGAAGATAAGTAGTCGTTCTCCTTGGAATAAAGATTCTTCTTTTACTTCTGGAAGTATTTGTTCCTTTATTTTTACCCTTTCTTCTTTAGTTAGAATTAAAAGTATCCTTATCTTTGCTATCCCTGTTTTTATTATGAGGGAATTTGGCAACAAAGTGTCCTACTTCACCACATTTGAAGGGAAGCTTCTTTATATTTCCTGGTTCCTCTCTGGATCCCTCTCACAAAGTTGGCTTCTTCTACATCAGAATCATCATTGGAGCTACCACTTGAACTTTATTTCCTTTTGTTGATCTTATTTGAGGTTTTGAATGTTTCTTCTCTTTTAGGTACTTCTTCTTGTCGTATTCACATCTCATAGGCTGCAAGAATTCCATGCAATTCATGATTTGTTGATTTGCCCAATTATTTTATGTCTTCAAGAGTTGATATCTTAGGATTGAATCTCATAGGAAGTGACCTGCGTACATTTTTCATAATTAATTTCTCATTAATTGTTTCCCCCAAACCTTTGATGATGTTTAAAATTTCATCCACATGTAAAAGGTATGCTACAAAATTTTCTTCTTCATTCATCTTAAAGATTTAAAATTGACTCCTATGAGTTTGTCTCTTTGCTTGCTTGATTTTATCATCTCCTTCATGGGTGTTCTGCAATTTATCCCACATCTCCTTTGTTGATTTACAATGCATATCTTTGGTGAATTATGATTTTGATAACCCTTCCAAAATCACATTCATGGCTTTTGCATTGTTGTCACTAAGCTTCTTTGCAGCTATATCAAAAAGTGGAATTTCTAGGGTTTCATAACCATTCTTGACTGATTCCTAGAAATCATACCCTAGTGACTGCAAATACATTCTCATTTTGATTTTCCAAAAGGCATAATATGTTCCATCAAAGTATGGAGATTTGCTTAGAGATAGTCTCTCTTGTTTATCCATGTGACCTACTAGAATGTTCCTTCTAGTGGTTAGACTGTTGCTGAAGGAACCCACTCTGATACCAATTGTTGGAATACTGAGAGGGAGGTGAATCAATATTATCGAATAATTTTTACCACAATATTTTTTTAATCAAAATATGTTATTTACAAGTGGTCAATGATGAACAATTAAACCATACAATTCACAATACACATATATTTACTGTGGAAACCCAAATGGGAGAAAACCAAAAAACTTTATTTATAAAAAAATTTAAGCACCATCTTATAGAAGACACCAATTTGCAATAATCTTTGTACGCTCCAACCTATAGGGGAAGCCAATCCCCTTACTGAGCACCAACTCATCCAATGGGCACCAACCCACAAAATTATTGTTCACAATCACCAAATTGTAGGAGACACCAATCCCCTTTCTAAGCACTAACTCATGAAATGGGCACCAACCCAGAGAATTGTTGTTCACAAGCACCAACCTGTGGGATACATCAATCCCCTTCATTTCTCCACCCTGCCACGCTGAAAAAATTCTAATTCATAGTTTTCTTCATAAGACCTCTCCAACAAGCTTCATCCTTTGTGTCATCAAACCTTGTATCTTCTTCATCACTTCCATGCTTCCGTACGAACCTCAAAATCTCTATTCTCCTCACATTTATCGCTTCACACTTCCACACACTCAAAATATGATTTGGGAACCTTTATTTATAGATTCTATGCTCTCCTAGATTTGTCCATGTACCCATAATTATGGTGATTAAGTCGGCTCTGGGTCCATCGATTCTTCAAATTGGGCTACAAGACCCTCCATGAAATTCGGTCTCTGTTCCTTCTATTGCATGCGATCTGGTTCACTAGTCCTAGACACTTAACTATCGTCTGATCTACATCTCGATTCATTCTCCTCCATTGATTTTCAATTGCATCCAATGGCACCATCGGGGTACCAAATCACTTGACACTCAACAACCATCCGATCACTTTTCATTTCATCTCATTCATCGATCTGTGATCATATTCATGAGGACCACCAAGCCTATTGGAGTTACCTCTATCAGAGTCCCTTCCTCTATTCGATGTCATTGATTTGATTGGAGGCTTATTCTACACCATTCTTCATCATCACTCTTCCTTCAAATATCCGTCGTCGATCATTCGTCTATGATTACCACCACATCTTGTTTGCACTTCGATCGATCATCCATATTGCTCATTTTTCTCAAGATAGCACTTTTCCTGAGGAAGGAAATATTCTTCGATTCTTTACTTCAGAGTGTAAATAAAAGGGTGAATTTTTTCACTCCAACAAGAATGACTCCGAAATAAAATATTCTTCGATGATTTTGCTTCATAGTGTAAATTACATTGTCAATGTTCGTCCTCCAATAGTTATGGCTTCGATAGATCAATGGTTCATATTAATTCAAAATTTCATTCATCGTCAGAATTCCTATCACCTTTATACGTGGCCAAATATGCTTATGACACGTGGTCTATTCACTGGGTTACACTTGCCTACTTTCGTGGCACTATTCAGGTATTTACGTGGCTTTGTATGTAGTCTGACACCTGGCATATGATGTGACATTTATTACCTGCAACTTATTTGTCTCATGTGTCCTTCACGTGGCCCCTTCTATGAGTATTGGGTGTCATGAAATTGACATGGACATAATGTGGCATCCAAGTTGGCTCACAATCATTCAAAGTCCTTCCCATCCAATCACTGGTTCATATTTATTCATTATTGATCCAATAGATCAACAATCCATGTTGATTCAAATATTATTTCATCAGAGTGTCTTAGAATGGCCTGAGCTAAATGCTTCGAAAATGTGAATTTCGATGGAACCACATCACTCCAAATAGTTCTACAAATATCATAGAGATTTACATGAAAGAAGTTTTCAGGCTACACGGGGTGCCTAAGGAAATTGTTTTAGATGGAGATCAAAAATTTGCCTTTAATTTTTGGAAAGGTTTGTTCAAAGGATTTGGAACAACTTTAAATCTCAGTACAATGTATCACTTAGAGTCAGATGGGAAAAGAGAGAAGAATAATAAAATAATTGAAGACATGCTCAAAATGTATGTGATGGACCAGACATCAAAGTGGAAAGATTACATCCACTTAGTAGATTTTTATTACAATAATGGGTATCAAGCCTCATTCAAAATGATCCCATTTGAAACATTGTATGGTAGGAAGTGTAACACACTAGTGAGTTGGGATAACCCAACCGACAGAGCTATCATTGGACCAAAATTGTTAAAGGAAATAGAAGAGAAGATGACAAGGATTAGGTAGAATTTAAAGGATACCCAGGACAAGAAGAAAAGTTATGCAGACAAGAACAAAGTTTTTAGATAATTTAAAGTGGGTGAACATGCTTTTCTAAAATTGAAAGAAAAAAAAAGTTCAATAAGATTGGGTTTCTACCCAAAGTTGGAAGCAATATATTGTGGGCCTTTTGAAATATTAGATAAGATAGGTCCAGTTGCATACACGATATCATTTCTTGCAACCATGAGAGTGCATAATGTATTTCATATGTAATTATTAAAGAAATATGTTTCTTCCCCTGACCACATAATTGATTGGACTGTGATCCAAGTGGAACACGAAGGGGATTTCCGAGTGGAACCAATATCCATCCTAGATTGGAAATTCAAAGTGCACAAGAACAAATCCATAGGGATGGTAAAGGTACAATGGACCTACTAAGGTCCTGAAGATGCAACACGGGAAAATGAAGAAACTATGCAGAAGGAACACCCACAAAGTTTTGTCAATTTTGAAGAAAATAGAAGCTAAAAATGCAAGACTCCATTTTGGGAAGCTAGAGTTATGGAACCAAATCTCAGAATTCTTGGTCATCTGTGTTGATATCCCTGATAAAATAATGTTGTAGCTCAATGGACTAAAGGCAGTGAGGGGGGTGCATTCCTTGGGTCATAAGTTGAGAAGAACAAGAGATTATGGTTGGAACTGTTGTTGGAAAGTAAATAATTTCAAAATTATATATATATATAGGCACGGTGTTGGGTACCAAGGACGATGCACAATTATAGGGGAGGGGGAATATAAAATCCCCACTATAATTCCCAGTTTAATTAATGCATACTGTAGATATGAATGTGGTTATGTCCAAGCGATGTAATATGCAAAATGTATTTTCTAAATTTTACTAAACAAAATGTGATGCCAGTTGCTGAGGGATATGGAAAAATATGGAGGATTAGTTTTCCACAAGAGAAGAGAGTTTTTAATAGGGCCCAAGGGGAAAATGATTTATGGGTATTAATCCAAACCCAATTTTATGAATTTTATTATAATTGGGGATAAATTCTATTTTTTGTTTAGTGTATCATATCCCAATCATTAAATGCATATCAAAGGGTGGGTGTGAGATTCACATCCCATAGTTATTGGAGAGCATGATGTTGAAATACAATCAACATTCGACAGAGTGATCTGTCAATTGTCTTTGAAAAATAGAGGAAATTCGTATGGGGAGAAAATTTAGATTTTCACATTCAATTTTTGGATGAAAAGTAAGTAGAAAGTGGGGAAAAAGAGGACTAGATCGAGAGAAAGAAGGTAATTGGGAGAATTCTGGAGCATGCTGGAGAATTTTTGGAGCATTTTGGAGTTGAATATTGAAGAGAAAGGTCATTAGGCCTGAACAATGAGCTCTTGTAGGAGTTTCACTGTAACAACAAGTGTTGTTGCTGTTGCTGGTGGTTTTCCTGGCAGTGAGTTCCCAACAAAGAGATTTTTGGTTACCTATGCCAAAGAGACCCTGATAAATAAATGCCAGGATGCTCGATGGACTAAGATCAATGAAGGGGTACATTCCTTGGGTTGGGAAGGTCAAGAGGAAGAGAGTTGGAGGAAATTTGGGATAACTATATGAGAATGACAATGGGTTATGGGATAGTGAGTTGTCAATGGACTGTGAGAGACACCCTTCTATTGTGTATTCCTAGCCCCATCTTGAGGGTGACTTGTTGTTGAGATTTGGAAAACAAGTCTACGATTGGGTGGAATGTCCTTCCCAAGAAGCTGGTTGCACAAGTGTTTTAATAAGATATATGTTTATCTATGTTTTGAGTTTTCATATGAGTCTTATGGATGTGTATTTTACCCTGTGTATGAGAATGGTTTTATGTGTTGTTGTGGATGATTTATTAGTTGCACTCATGTTCATTTAGGATGTTGTAGATGCATTTAATTATGGGTATCAGAATCTAGTTAAATCTGTGTATAATTTGCAGTTGGTAAGCTATGGGAAATTACCTAACATAAAAAAATTAAAATTTAAGTGTATTTTGCATAGTAATGTTCCTCAGTTAAGCTAGGGGAAATTACAATAGGAGAGTGGTATTTTCTGAGCATAACAAAGAAGGAGGAGGATTTTGTAGTAGTCACTTAGGCCATAGTGCCAAAAGATAACTCCATAGTGAGTTCACATTCCTTTGGATGTGCATTTTATAACTGAAGCAAAGAGAGAAGAGAACATGCCTCACCTTATATTTGGGTTTTCTCCCATATTGGGTTTCCTAGGTCAAATCTTATGTTCATTTGTGTGGATGGTGTGTACTTTTTCTCGTTCTTTCATTTTTATATTTTAGTTATTTCTTAAATTGAAGCCATAATTAAGAGATAATAGATATGGGATCTATGAAAATAAAACACATAAATATAATATTTTAGAATATTATAAGATCTATTATGACAAAATGTTTTAGTGGAATATCCACAAAATTTTACATATCATATTGGTATCCGAGTAGGTTTCTTTGGGGTATTTATGGGAAGTTACGGGGATCCAGGGATTAGTTTAAGAAGAAAGTTGCAGAACCCTAGACATGGTCGATGAGTCTATGCATAACAACCCTCGAGATCTATCATAGGAGAGATTTGAAAGGTTGGAAGGGAGATTTATTGACAAACCTTGAAATATGTCCCTCTTCATGGTGGCTCTAGAAAGCAAGCTTAGATTGTTTGAAGAGGCAAAAGGCTCTAACTCTGAGTTTGGATCAGAAGGGAAATAGAGAGATAATGAAAAACCAAAAAATGAGTCAAGGAAAGAGACCGAGAAAGAGAATCCCAATTCGAGTGTCATTAACCCTTCACAATCCTTATTCAATATGGAAACATAATTGAACATAAAGCCATACCAAGGTGATATTGATGCATTAAAACACAATCATTGGCTATAGCAACTAGAAGTTTATTTCAATGCTCACCATATAGATGAGGAGAAAAAGATATCATTTACTAGATTGAAGTTAGAGGGTCATTCTTTAACTTGGTGGAAAGGTCATACTGAGACACTTAGGTTGGAGGGTGATCCACCAGTAACTAGGTGGGAGGATTTCAAAACCCTCATTAAGTCACAGTTCTATCCTATTGGGTATGTAGAGGACCAATGGATCCATTAGCATTACTTCAGGAAAAGGCAGAGGTAGAATGTGCAAGAATACACCACTGAGTTCATAAAGATGGTCATCATGGTAGGTATTTCTCCTAAGAACCCAATTGTACTCCTTAAGCATTTGGGAGGTCTACATAGTCATCTTCGAAAGAAAATGATTCTTTTCAATCCAAGGACAATGTACGAGGCATGTGTATAGACACAATATATAGAAAACATAGGCCACAAGAAACAAAAGAAAAGTGGTTCCAAGAACAAAGAGCACCAAGACACTTCCAAGGAGGGGAAGAAGGAGTGGAAAGGGAGAGACAAGAAGATGAAATCCACCACACATCAATGCAAGGATCCATGTAACCATTGTAACCATTGCAATATCGATGGTCACATTGAGGAGAAGTGTTGGAAACTATATATAAATTTGAACACTCAGAACCATAAGAAGGATTCCAAGAAGAAGAACGTTTTAGCCATGAATTCAAGCAATCGAGTAGAGATAAAATCAGATGTGGATGAGAATATTTCCCCACTTTAATGCAGAAGGAGGTGAACCTGCATAACCTTCATCATAAGGAAGAGAAGGAGATGACCAAACTCCTCCCCATCAAGATCCAAGTCAAGAAAACCAAGATAGAAGCTATTTCCAAACTTGGTTCATAGGTTATTCTCATAACAACATATCTAGTGAACACAATTGGATTAGAGGTTCATGATCATCGTAGCTCCTATCCATTGGGTTGGGTAAACAAGGATGAAAATATCAGGGTAAAGAAAACAGTGTAAGATTAAATTTGTTGTAAGTATAGACTTTATTGATGGAGTGGCATTGGATGTAGTACCCCTGGATGTGTGTGGTGTAATGTTTTGGATCCCCTACATGTATATGGGGGATGGAATATTCATGTGGAGAGCCAACCAATTCCATTGGATCAAGGATGGGAAGTCCTACATAATCAATGCACACAAAGGTAAATTCAAGATCTCACTAGTAAGTTCCACCAAGCCAAGAAGTTGATTAGTTCGAGTAAGAAATATGTTTTACTTTTCTTAAGAGAGAATTAGTCAAATGATGAGTCGATAAGAGTAAAGTCATCCATGGAGCGGTGCACTATAGAGTAGAAAAATCAATTGGAGGAGTTGCTACAAGAATACATAAGATTGTTCAAGGAGTCTAAAGGGATACCACCCAAGAGGGAAGTGGAGTACGAAATACAATTATTACTAGACTCCCCATTACCGAACATTGGGTTGTACAAACAATTGGTTCTAGAAGAAAATGAAGTGAATGATTAGTTGCAGAAGTTGTTGAAGAATGGAGCAATTTGATTGAGAACCTCACCTTTTGGATCATATATCATTATAGTACCTAAGAAGGATGGGACTTGGTGGATGTGTATTAATTATATATATTTAAACAAGATTACACTCAAGAATCAATACCCTCTACCCAATATTGATGATTTGCTAGACTAGTTGTAGCACACCAAGTTGGATTTGAAATCAAGATACCAACAGGCATGTGTCAAAGAAAAAGACACCTGGAAGACTACCTTCAAGGCAAGGAAAGGTCTATATGAATGGTTGGTCATTCCATTTGGCTTATGTAATGCACCAACTATATTTATGATACTGATGAATGTTGTATTATGCCCATAATTAGATTCATTTGTTATACTATATTTGGATGATATATTGGTTTATATCTCTATATGGGAAGAACACATATCAATATTATGCAGATGTTAAAGACCCTGAAAAAACACCAACTATGGGTTAACCTCAAGACATGTGAGTTTGATCATCCCATCATGAAATGACCAGTTCCTACAATTGTCACTGAAGTTAGGATATTTTTCAGGCAACAAAGTACTTGCAGAAGTTCATAGCTTCATTTTTAGTAGTAGTTTGACTAATCCAAGCCATAATAGTGAGTGGTAAGAGTTTATAGTGGGGGAAGAATCAATAGAAGGATTTCAATGAGTTAAAAAGAAAGATGATTCAAGCACTAGTTCTTGCATTACGAAACTTGCAAAATAATTTCAAAGTGGAGACATATGCAAGTGGGTATGCCATGGGAGCAGTTTTGATGCAAGGAGGAAGGCCTGCATGATATCATTATGAAGTATTTGATGGGGTAGTTCTCAACTATCCTAGTTACGACAAGGAAATCTATGCCCTGGTTCAAGTTGTAAAGAAGTGGACACACTATCTAATGAGCAAGAGACCATCATCCATGTTGATCACTAGCCACTATAGTATTTGCAGGCCCAGAGTAAGCTACAACAAACCAGACATTACAAGTGGATGGGATTCTTAAAAAAATTTCATCTAGTCATAAAGTATAAGAAGGGAAACACAAACAACTTGGAAGACATGCTTTCAAGGCCACCCACATACAATATTACATCTTTGGGAACTCTGATGCACATGGATCCTTTTACCCATGATGCATACATAGAGGTATACACAAAAGATGAGGAATTCAAGGAGGTGTTTCAATAGCTACATGTCCAAATTCATATAGAAGGTGATGGTAAGGTTGACTATCCTCTCCATAATGGGTTACTCTACAAGCTTGACAAACTATGTGTTCCTAAAGGTGAAATATTGCAACTTATCATAGAGGTTCACACCTGTAAGGTTGTAGAACATTTTGGTGTTTGGAAGATGGTTGGTAACTTATAGAGGTATGTGTACTGGCCAAGAATGCAAGAAGATGTAGCATGATATATTAGAGGATTCATACTTTTTTGTACCAACAAGCCCATTAATAGGAAACATGGTTTATACCATCCCTTACATGTACCCACTTGACCTTGGGAAAACATTTCCATCGATTTTTTGGGAGGTTTACCAACAACCATGAAGGGGCATGACTATCTATTTGTGGTAGTTGAAAGGTTCAACAAGATGTGGATTATTATGCCTTGTATAGGAGACGATGAAGAATTCATAGGAAAAGTATAAGGCTAGACATGATCAACATAGAACCAAAAATTCATTCAAAGTGGGAGACAGGTTTTGGTTATAGTTGAACAAGGAAAGACTACAAGGTCATGGTAAGAATATCAAGGCTCTGTAGTATTGTAATGTACCAAATAGTTACAAGCCAAGGACGTTCCACCCAACTATATATGTTGTTGTTCCAAGTCTCAATAGCAAGTGATCCAGGGGATCAAATTTTGCTCAAAAATCAAAGTGCTCGGAATTGCTTCAAAACGGACGTGTGTGTAGGCCTCATCGTTACGAACTCAACGCAACTTGAACAAGCTCAAACAGTTTTAGTAAGAGTAAGATATTTCATTATGTTCATTTTGCCAAACATGCAAAATTTTTGCTGACTGTACAGTTCGTACAATGTTGATGTGGAATCTGACCATACAAGCTGTACAACCATACAATGACGTGGCATGCTGACTGGGAAGGTGTGGCAGACATGGTCGAATTATATTTTGACACATGGCATTTTTGGGTTAATGGTATGGTGCCACGTGGCCCAGTCATGGGCTGCCACGTGGCACCCCTCCGTTGGTTTTCCTGTGGTAAAATTTGTATGACTCCATAGGAGTCAAACTCGTGACCTTCGGGCGTGGGGGAAATGACTTGGCAGGGCCGAGCTACCAACCCAACCATATTGTTCCTTGTTAACTATAGTTCAAATGTATTATCTGAAGTGTAGCAAATGTTTATTTGGTGGAATTAAAGGGCTGGGNCAAAAAAAAAATGTGTATCCATATAACCGCAACATATGTCCACACAATTAACCATTGGTGCGATCCACTCCATCCAACCCCCAATGATTCCATATATTCGTTACATGTAACCACCTTTTTAAACCGTTGGCACAGACAGTTAGCCCAATGCTTATTGGCATGTGACTTTTCCATATAACCCTTCACTCATATGTTTGGCATGAGAATTTTGGAAGCCGGACTGTAGAATGGTTTAAGCCCCGGTTTTTGTTTATGCCCGCGGTTCTAGAAACCACGCCATATGACCACTCCTTAGTTTTGCACGGGGGGTTAACACTACAATGAGCAGGGTGCCATGCACCTTTACACTTGTCAGCACCACTTTTAATCATGCAAATATGCCCGAGATAGGCACTGGGACGTGGCCACATGCCCCCCATGTGACCAACACCTCTTCCCAAGGGAGCGCTAATCTCGGTAACTATTCGACAAATTGCCCCAATTTGCGGGATGCGTGCATGTTATGGGTTTTAGGACCAATAACGTTGCGGGAGCCATGTTAGTCATTCACAGGTGCGTTTTGGCGAGTAGGTACAATAAGCTTGAAGGGGAAAACCTCCGAGAAGTGTAACTTCTTTAGTTTTTGGCCAAACCAGGTGTCGAAAAAGCCCAGCTAGGGGTTTTTGGACGTTGTGAAGCCATTGGAGCCATCTATTTTGTATTTTGAGCATTATAAGAGAACTTTTTAAGCATAATGAAAATGATCCAAGGGAAGCTGGACCAGGAGATGTAGCCCAAGAGAGGGGTGAAATCCTTTATCATTTGTTGTGTTATGTGTTCATTTGTTATGGTTGTTATCTGTCTAATATGCTGCTCATGTTTAAGTAAAGCTCACTAAATTTATGTGTTAGTAAACTAATCATATTACCCAAACACATGTTATTTTACACTTGCAATTTTAAGAGATAAGTCTTCTTCATTTTTAAGATCTATTGGAAACATATTCATTCCATTTTCAGATTAGTTGGTATCCTAGATTTGGTTTTTGAAGACTTGATTGTTTGCAAATATTTTTTTTTTATGCTTACAAGGTTGAAGTTCACAAGAGGAGAAGTTCAACTTATGGAGCCAAGTTCTCAACTGTCAAGAACGAGTACTATCAAATCACCTCAAGTTTCAAGGATATTTTCACCAAGTATGGCTCATGAGGACAACCATGGAACTCTTCCTTCAGAGGAGGAAACTTTCAAGAAAGCCTTCTTTGATATGGCTGAAATGGTGAAAGTTTTGTTTGAAGAAAGAAATGAAAGATTGAAAGGTGAAAGCTCCAACCCTCCAAAGGGCAATGGAGACACTAGTGATAAAAATCCAAATGGAAATGGACGGAGTGGTGATTATCCACCTCTTTCACCTCCATCTTCCACCTCTTCCACCATTTCACAACCACCTCCAAATTCTCCAAAAGAGCATGGTAAAACTCCTTTACAAATCCCTTTACTAAAGCTTGATATTAAATTTGAATTGCCTATGTATAATAGAGAGGTGAATGCAGAAAGGTTGGACAATTGGTTTTGTCAAATAGAGGTGTATTGTAGGATCCAAAAGATACAAGATGATGAAAACAAAGTTCATCTTGAATCTCTTAGATTGGAACGTGCAACACTCATTTGGTGGGAAGCCCAAACTCAAGAGGACATGAAGAAACATGGTAAAGTTTTATCCTCTTGGAATAATTTTATTGTTGCAATTAAAAGGCAATTGTATACATTAACATACATGCTGAAAGCTATTATGGATTGGCAAAACTTTAGGCAAGCCAAAGGGAAATATGTGCAAAGTTTCACTCAAGAATTTAGGAGAAGAGCCTTGGTTTTGGGTGTAGATTTGTCTTCACAAGATACTTTGCTCAAATACATTGGAGCATTTCATAGCTACTTGAGGCATATAGTACTTATGTTTAATTATTCAAATCTATATGAAGTATGTGTGCAGGCTACTCATTTAGAGGCAAGAGGAATGAATGAACCTCAAGAGGGCAGCAATAAGTTTTTTAATGGAAACAAGGGAAAGAGGAAGTTTGAAGGAAATGGAAAGAAAAATGCTTTAGTCAAGAAAGAGAGGGAGAAAATCTCTCGTAAAAATTGTTCAAAGGATGGCCATGATGAAGACCATTGTTGGAAACTTCATCCTGAAAAGAGACCCAAAAATTTCAACAACAAAGAGAATCCAAACATTGTTGCAACTGTACAACAAGATTTAGGATTTGATTCGGAAGATGAAACAAAGATCACAACCATGGGTTTACAAGGTAAGAATTATGTTGCAAGTACTAGTTCTTCAAATTCTTCCATTAAGGAAACTCAACAAGAAAAATAAAGGATAGAGCTTTTCCACTTAAGGGTAATTTCAAAACATACCAAGATAGATACTCTTTTTGATACGGGATCACACGAAAACCTTATTTATGAAGACATTGTCAAGAAACTAGATTTGGAAACTACTCCTCATCCTAAACCATACCCTCTAGGTTGGATATGTGACAATGCCAAATTGCATGTGACAAGAAGGTGTAAACTTAGATTTTCCATCACTACAAAATATATAGATGAGGTAGAGCTTGATGTCATTCCTTTGGATATTTGTGGTATTGTTTTTGGAAGCCCATACTTATATGATAGGAGAGCCATTTTCCATAGTCATGAGAACAAGTATCATTTGTTTAAAAATGGTGTTGAGTACATAGTTAGAGCACATACAAAGAAGATGAATTTGTCACTTACAAATCCTGGACAAATGAAAAGACTAGTCAATGCTAGTAAGAAACATTTAATTTTAATGACTAAACCCAAAGACAATGATGAAGAACAAGTTCCCAAAGGATGTGATGAAAATTTACAATCTGATTTGCATGAGGTTGTTAAAAACAATGTTGAGATGTTTCAGGAACCAATGGGATTGCCTCCTAGAAGGGGTGTCCAACAAGAGATTCTATTGCAGCAAGGAGGTCCTCTTCCAAACCTTGACATGTGTAGGATGTCAGTCAAGGAGAATTTTGAAAATAGAAAACAAGCCCAAGAGTTGCTTGACAAAGGGGTCATCAAACCAAGCACTTCGCCATACAGGTCACCAATTGGTTTGGTACCAAAGAAAGATTGTATGTGGCGTATGTGGGTAGATTTCATAGCCTTGAACAATACTACAAATATGATTGTTGAAGGAGACATATGGAAGAAAGCTTTGAGATCAAAGCAATCTCCATTGCATGCCTTGACAAGTTATGTTTTCCACTTGGTGATAAGGTATAAGAAATACTTTTATGATAAAGTTGTTGATATGCTTACTAGGCCTATTGTTAGTGCTTTAGTTATTTACAAGCATAATCTTATCATGCATGAGAGCTATCTGAAACAATATGATTTAGATGTTGATGGCAAGAATGTTTTTTCAACTTTATGTCATGCTAACCAAGTTGAGGAATTGGATTCCTATGTGCATGGTAAACTTTTGTATCTTGGCAAACTATGTTTTTCACAGGGTGAAAGTGTCAACATGATAAGGGAAGTAAAATTTTCTCTTGTTGCTGGCCATTTTGGTACGGGAAAGAAGGAAGCTAGATTGCAAAGAAAGCATCCTAAGTTTAGGGATGAGCATCTACATTAATTTAAACATGCTTATTACTAGGCCAATAAGTTCATTGAACCATCTCAGTTTGTGCATCAAATCGTTCAAGAACAGTTGAGAAAGAGCCAAGCCAAGTACACAACAAGGCATGACACATTTCATATTGGTCTCAAAGGCACCAATACAAGCAAGGATGGATGGATTGAGATTGTAAAGGTGGGGGAAGTGTACCCTCATCTATAGATAGACTGCAAGTAGTATTTTGGAGGTCCAAAAGCTTCCCAATGGGAAGGTGTGATCCAAGGGATCAATTTTTTTTCAAAAATCAATGTGATCGAAATCGCTTAAAAATAGACATGTTTGTAGGCCTCGTCGTTATGAACCCAACGCAACTTGAACGGGATCAAACATATGTCATATGAGCAAGATATCATGTTCTATTCATTTTTCCAAATAGGGAAATTTTTTGCTGACTGTACAGTCTGTATAGTGCTGATGTGGCAGCTGACCGTATAGGTTGTACGACCGTACAGTGACGTGGTGGAGGAGTGGCATGCTGACTGGGCAGGTGTGGTAGACGTGGTCGAGTTATATTTTGACATGTGGCATTTTTGGGCTAATGGTATGGTGCCATGTGGCCCAGTCATGGACTGCCACATGGAACCCCTTCGTTGGTTTGCATGTGGTAAAAATGTTATGACTCCATAGGAGTCGAACCCACGACCTTCGGGTGTGGGTGAAATGACTTGGCAGGGATGAGCTACCAGCCCACCCATATTATTCCTTGTTAACTATAGTTCAAATGTATTATTTGAAATGTAGCGAATGTTTATTTGGAGGAATTAAAGGGTTGGAGCCTAGCCCCAGCCCCCCGACGCGTATCCATATAACTGTAGAATATGTCCACACAATTAACCATTGGCACGGTCAACTCTAGCCAGCCTCCAATGCTTCCATATGTTTGTTACATGTAACCACCTTTTTAAACCATTGGCGCAGACAGTTAGCCCAATGCTTATTGGCATGTGACTTTGCCATATAACCCTTCACTCATATGTTTGGCACGAGAATTTTTGAAGCTGGACTGTAGAATGGTTTAAGCCCGTGGTTCTAGAAACCATGCCATACGACTGCTCCTTAGTTTGGAACGGGGGGTTAACACTACAATAGGAAGTGTACCATGCGCCTTTACACTTGTCAACACCACTTTTAATCATGCAAACATGCCCGAGATATGCGTTGGGACATGACCACATGCCCCCCATGAGACCAACACCTCTGCCCAAGGGGGCGCTAATCTTAGTAATTGTTTGACAGAGTGCCCCAATTTGTGAGATGTGTGCGTGTGATGGGTTTTAGGCCCAGTAATGATGTAGGAGCTAGGTTAGTCATTCATAGGTGCATTTTGGCGAGCAGGTACATCAAGCTTGAAGGGGAAAACTTCCAGGAAGTGTAACTTCTTCATTTTTTGGCCAAACCAAGTGCCGGAAAAGCCCAACTAGGGGTTTTTGGATGTTCTGAAGCCATTGGATCCATATATTTTGTATTCTAAGAACTGTAAGAGAACTTTTTAAGCATAATGAAAATGATCCAAGGGAAGTTGGACTAGGAGATGTAGCCCAAGAGAGGGGTGAACTTTTTTATCATTTGTTGTGTTATGTGTTCATTTTTTATGGTTGTTATCTGTTTGATATGTTATTCATGTTTAAGTAAAACTCACCAAATTTATGTGTTAGTAAACTGATCCTATTACCCAAACACATGCTATTTTACACTTGCAATTTTAAGAGATAAGTCTTCTTCATTTTTAAGATCTATTGGAAACATATTCATTCCATTTTCAGATTAGCAAGTCATCCCCGAGCTAGGGCTATGAATCCAAGAGGACAAGTTCTAGGATGACACTCATATTTCCTAAACTAGTCAACACTCAATCTCTCAAAGGTTTCTCAAAACAAAACAATCAAAATATCACCAACTCTCTTCTTTGAGCCTGCACAACCCAAGATAACGAACCCCTTTCTTTTCCATGTAATCCCTCAGGCTATCCACCTCCTTCCAGGGATCCGGTGCACGTGGTTGAGAATATTAATGTTGGAACTCTCCAAGACTTCCATCTATGACAAGGTTATCAGAATGCCAATGCATCCATGCACTCAAGCATCAATTCATTATTGGGTAACCACCAGTTACTTACAGTTAATAAAATGTGGCTCTTCTCTTCCCTTGATTCATTTCCCATGCCCAGACCCAAATCAACAATGGAAGAGAAAAAAAATGAATGAGTGATTGAATGAATGATTAACCCCCAAGATAATAGAGAATTAGGCTTAAGTAACCAAACGCTCCAAGGCCAGCATGGTCTCCCTAAGAGTCTCATAGGCCTCCTCATCTCCCCCCCAACACAACCATGGGTGATAACAAGGAATAAAGAATTAGCTCATGCTTTCCCCCCTCTCTCATGGAATCATACCCCCTATAACTCTTTTCCTTGTCCATTATGCAGCCAACGATATACTTTAATTATTATTATAATGTTCAAAGCATTTCTTTTCCTAGGCACTCCAAACTCTTTCAATGGTTTGGGCACTTTGGCCTCTCATCAAATAAACAATTACATTACTAAATCGGGGAATCAAAACCAAGGTATTACATTCCCCTCCCCCTTATTTTGGCACTGTCCTTAGTGCATATACAAACAGAGAATTAAATCTCAAAATTATTCAAAAATTTATGACTACTCTACCCACATGACATCTTCATGCTCCTAAGTAGCATATTTAGGACTGTAGCAGGTCCACTAAACTTTTACCAGTTCTATGACTCGATTCCAGAGATTTTTTTAACTTTTCTATCCAATATGCGCACTGGCTGGACCTGAAATCCCTCTTCTGGCTCCACTTGAATCAAATGGAAATCAATAACTGTTGGGTATGTTTTTGCCTCGGGAAACATGTCACATATTTAGGTGGTTTTTCGGCACATGGTTTTGCCGATGGTTTTCTATTTCCGGTTAAGGAATTAGGGTTGTTGACTAATCCAAGTCATTGGGTTAGGGTTTTGGATGTTGTTGGATCCTATATGTATATTGTACTGTAAACATGTTCGACAACATAGGTATTCCAACAGAGGACGAACACCTTCAGTAACCACTCACATAACCAAATCAAAGATCAACACACCGATTTTTCACGTGGTAAAACCCCTACGGGGAAACATTCACGACCCCAACCAACGCGACCACTTGGAGCAGTTTATTAATGCAAAAGAAAAAGATTACAGAGAGATTTTACAAGAGAGTTTCTCACAATCGATCATCGAAAAATGACCCTCCATGCTCTTGAAATAGAGATCATGGACCAATCAGGTGTTAAGCCACAGATCAATGGTCATTAAGATCGAGGAGAGTATGAATCATCAGATCACTCTATGTCGGGAATATATCGTGACCGTCGAATTTCCTAACTACAAATGCGTATTAATGCATACTAAAAAAACACACTAAGAAACACACTTTTACCTAATGACACATTAGACCAAGTAGATCTTAACTAACTCCTAAGTGTCTAAATATCCTAACATTCCCCCTTAAAAACAACTTGGGATAGGATTGAAAGACTTACAATGGTGACACAATAGGAGAAGGAAGGAGGAATTAGAGCCTATCCCTCATTAATGACAACTTCCTGAACTCCTAACATAGATCGAAATTTGGAAAACTTCACTTTTGTAAGAGACTTTGTGAAAATGTCTACAACTTGATATTCTGTAGGGCAAAAGAGCACTTCAATAACTTGATTATGAATGAGCTTTATGATGAAGTGCATGTGTAGCTCGATGTGTTTGCTACACTGATGTTGAACTGGGTCTTTGGCGAGCTTGATGGCACTTGATTGTCGCACCAAAGGCTGGTCGTATGTTGCTGCTAGAATCCAAAATCTGAAAGGATCTATCGAAGCCAAAAGGCTTCTTGACTTGCATTTATCGTTGCTTGGTACTCTACTTCTGCTGAAGAAAGTGCAATAGCCTGTTGTTTCTTACAGGTCCTGAACCAAGGCTGAAAACATAACCTGTAGTAGACTTTCTATCATCAGGGTTGCCGACCCAATCTGAATCAATGAAACCAACCAATAAAGGAGTTCCCCCTAAACTGTAATGTATCCCGAACTGAACTGTACCACGAACATAGTGAAGTATCCTTTTAGCTTCTTCCCAATGGATTTCATGGGGTGTTTGCATATACTGGGAAACAAGACCAACAAAAAAGGAAAGATCAAGAAGGGTATGAGTCAAGTATAAGAGGCTACCAACTAACTAACGGTACAGGGTGGCATCAACTTCAGGAGAAGTACAGGTGGCAGTAAGCTTGACTCCAGACTGGAAGGGAGAAGCGGTTGGTTTACAATTGTCCATGTGAAAGTGATGAAGAAGGTCACAAGCATACTTAGACTAGGAAAGAAAAATTCCTTCATTGGTTTGCAAAACTTGGAGGCCAAGGAAGTAGTGCAAAAAACTTAAGTCTGTCATTTCAAATTTCTTCTTAAGGTTTGTTTTCACATGGTTTAAAAGTTTTGAAACACTACCAATAAGGATAAGGTCATCAACATAAAGGACAAGGATTATGAGATGGCTTCCTACTTTCTTGGTATAGACTAGAGAATCCAGTGGCAATAAGAACGTTGTCCATTTTGGCATACCAAGCTCGGGGAGCTTGCTTGAGACCATAAAGAGATTTCTTAAGGCGACAAACAAGGCTAGAGTCATTCTGGACATAGCCAGGAGGTTGTTCCATGTAGATTTATTCTTGCAAATCTTCGTGCAAGAAGGAAGATTTATCATCCATCTGATGGACTTCCCATTTATGTGAGGCATCAAGGGAAAGAACGAGGCAGATGGAATTCATTTTGGCTACAGGGGAAAAGGTTTCATTATAGTCAATTCCTTCAACTTAGGAAAATCCTTTGGCAACTAATCGAGCCTTGTGTCTTTCAACACTTCCATCTGATGCATAATTAGTTCTGTAGAACCATTTACATCTGACAAGTTTTCTTCCTTTTGGAAGAGGTACACGATCCCAAGTATTGTTTGCCATTAAAGAACGATACTCTTCATTCATTGTTGTATCCTAATCTGGATGACCTGAAGCTTCTGCAAATGTCTCTATATCATGAGTTTCTAAAACTTTAGCTAAAAGAAAAGAGGCTCGTTGTAACTGTGAATGTGTTCGACATTGATCTGAAGGATCACCAACTGCTTCTCGTGTTGAACAGACCCATCTAGGAAGAGATGGAGCTGGTGTTGGTTTAGGTTCAAAGGAGTCATCTAGAGGAAGGTGACCAGGAAGAGGTGGATTTCATCCTCACTGTCATCATCTGAAGAAGAAACTAGAATAGAAGAAGGCACAAACACCTAAGATGGCTCATAGGATGAAGAAGGCACAACCACTGAATTAGGCTCACAGGCCAAAGAAGAAAAAAATGCTAAATTAGGCTCGCAGGCCAAGAGATTTTCATCAAATTTAACGTCTCTTCTAATAACAATTTCATTACAATGTGTTTGAAGAAGTTTGTAACCTTTGACATCTTCAAAATAAACAACAAATATACGCTTCTCACTTTTAGGCTACAATGCTTTCCTTTTCTCATCAGGAATGTGAGCCCATGCTACACTACCAAATACACGAAAGTGACTTACATCTGGTTTAATTTGAGTCCAAGATTCTTCCGGTGTTATATTTTTAAGAGCCTTTGTGGGAGTACGATTTACTATGTAATTTGCACAGTTGATGGCTTTCGCCCAATACTTTAGACTTAATCCCTTAGATTGGATCATACAATTAGCCATTTCTTTTAATATGCAATTCTTTCTCTCAGCAACACCATTTTGTTGTGGTGTATATGGAACAGTGTGTTGCATTTGGATTCCCTGTGTAGTGCAGTAACTTGTAAAATTATTGTTCACATATTCGCCTCCATTATCTGTTCTTAACCTTTAAATTTGATGTCCAGATTGCTTTTCTACAAGGGCCTTGTAGGCCAAAAACTTGTCA
>ML815272.1:71974-86960 GCA_009831015.1 Picea engelmannii | reverse complement strand
TTTTGCTCACACAGTGACGAGAAGAGTGCAAACAGTCACAGTTTTTGGACTATGAGGACAACTGCTAGTGTGAGTTTCTCATCATGATTATACTTCAAGGGTGGCCCTGAAAGTTTTTTACCAATGTAGTAAATGACATGTTCACGTCGATCATCCCCTAATTGGACGAGGAATCCTGCTACTGAGACAATTGAGGATGATAAGTAGAGGATGTAATCACGATAATAGTCTGGGGGACTAATCAAAGGGGCATTGGATAGGGTAGATTTCAAATCATAAAAAGTTGTTTGATCATGTTTGTCCCATCGAAATGGGATATCATGAAGTAGTAAACGAAGAAAACCATGTGCGCAAGTAGCGTATTCTGGGACAAAGAAACGTAGAAAGTTGGATTTTCCTTGCAAGCTCTGTAGTTGGCGTAAATTCATAGGTGGGGGAATTTCTATGATATATTGGAACTTGAGGGGTCCCATAGTAATGCCATGTTGGTAGACGATGAACCCAAGGAGGCATCTGACAGTGATGCAAAAGATGCACTTGAGGGGGTTCAAGCGGATATTATACTGGCGACATCGTTGGAAAACGATTCGTAAGTCATCTAAATGTTGGGTTCACTTTTTGGATCGAGAGGTGAAGTCATCCAAATAAGCAAGGATGATGCGACCAAGATCATGAAAAACATAGGTCATGGCCTGTTGAAATGTAGCTTTGAAATTTTTGAGTCCAAAAGGCATGACGTGATAAGAGAAGGTACCCCAAGGGGTTGTAAAAGTCATTTTGTATTGATCTGTTGGGTGGATTTGAATTTGATTGTATCCATAAAACCCATCAATAAATGATAGTGCTTCATGATCGACACAATCATCAATGATTTGGTCGATGAACAAGGTGGGGAATTTGTCTTTGGGACAAGCGTGGTTGAGATCGGGAAAGTCTGTGCAAATGTGAATAGTTCCTTATTTTTTGTTAACATGGATGGGGTTGGAGACCCATGAAGTGTTCGCAATGGGGTAAATGAACCCAGTCGCATGTAACTTGTCAATTTCGACTTTGATAGCTACAACTTTGGATGGTTGAAGGGGGCATTTCTTTTGAAGAATAGGGGCGACATATGGATATGTGTCGATTCGATGTTAGACTATAGAAGAATCAAGGCCAGGCATCTCTGTATATGACCAAGAAAAAATGTCCCGATATTCCTGAAAGAGGGAGAGTTCTTCAGGGGAGCATGCGGTGCCAATGGTGATTTCTTCTATGATTCTAGGTTTAATGGAAATGCCAATTTTGACAGTGGGGGTGATGTTGTCCATGTTGCCTTCTTCAAAAGAATCTACAATAGGGATAGGGTTGTTGAACCAATCTATATGCCCTAAAGGAATAAAATCCTTGTTTTCGATTGCGCACAGGGAGGCTTGGGTAGGAGGGTGAAAGGCCTCTTGTGAAAGAAAAAGTGCTTGATGGTGGAGCCTATTCCATGGGCAATCAGGGGTAGTGAGTTCCTCCATTGTATCTTCATCGTAGTGGGAACTATGAGAATATAGGGGATCCTGGGGGGTGGCAGTGTGAACTGTCAATGGGTAAGTGTTATTGTCCTCAAGGAGTGAGGACGTAGAGGGGATATCGTGTACGGGGTGTGATGGTTCCCTTGACATAAATCAAATTTCACGATACTGTGTATGGTACCTCATTCGCTCGGGGATTGACGACGAAATATAATGAATGTCAATAATGTGAGCCTACGTGGGGAGTGACTGCGAGGGATATGAACTAGACATGTGGTGCACTGTGGCTAATGTTTGGAGAAATTGAGGTATAGTTGGGCAATGATGAGTGTAGTGTCTATATTTTGAGCATATGGTACAAGCGAATTTGGTTCGTAACCCTTTATTTCATGTGGTTGAGGACTCCGTAGTAGCACTGGATGTACTTGGTGGAGTAGCAATGATACAGATTATTTTTGACACGAAATGAGAGAGGAGATATAATAAAGAAATGTACAGATATATCTCGAATATCCAATAATATAACAGAAATGCATCAGAGATGAAACCATAAACACAGAGATACAATAATACACAATTTTCTATTAATGAGCGAAAAATGTACAAAGATTGTAAAAATAAAGAGTGAAAGACTTGCTAGAATGGTGGCATATTCTCTCTGAGAAGAGATGTGTCCGCTAATCGCATTCGCAAGAAGATTATTTTAAAATGAGGCTCCAAAGGCCTTTTTATAATAAAGAAAATCCAAAACTCTAACCTCGAAAGATGAAAAGCCAAAAGTTTTGTAGATCCCATTTTGGGTAGTTTGGTGTATCAACTTCCCAAGGGTGTAACTTTGGCATACGATCTTTGTTTGGGGCACACGATATCTTGTTGGAAAGGTATTGCAGAGGATGTGAATTTAGTCCCTTAAAATGGCCCCATAAGTTAAAAATGCTAAAATTAGTAAATTACCAAAATTGTCAGAAAACTGTTTTGAGCCAGTTGGAAAAGGTGGGTGGCCATTGATATCCACCTGGATCAATCCTCCCTCCTTAGGAATAAATGGTCTCCATTGCATTGAGTTCTTGGGGGAGAGGGAAAAGCATTTGCTGAATCTGCATATTGATGAGCTGCTTTCCTTGTTGGAGAAGTTGCGTTGCTTATCTTGTTGAAGGTTGTCACGAACATGTGGCTGGAAGGGTTGGACCTTTTTAACCAGTCTGTCTACATGAGATTCCTATGTGAAGAAGGAATATTTACACTTTGCTGAAATCTTGTCGACCTTATTTTTTTGGATAGAAGGTTCTTGGGCCGAGGCTGTAGTGGTTGCAGTATCCTTCTATTCACCTTTTGAACAAATTGTGAAGAAGATGAATTTTGTAGTATGAGATACTACCTTGCGACACTTTTTAGGTGGAACAATAGTTAGAACTACCTCTGGTATTCTATAGAGATGACCCCCTATAAAAACAATGACACAACGGGGTTGAGACTCATAAACAACATGGCGCTTCCACATATATGGTTGGCTCAAGAGAACATCACAGACATCCAGTGGGGAAACATCACATAATACCTCATTCTTGAAGGGTTGGATGTCATATGACAATCGACATTGTTGGTTGACACAAAGATCTTGTCCCTGGTGAAGCCACTCAATGTTATATGGTTGTGGGTGTGGTGTTGTCGACAATCCCAATTGTTTGACGACCTCTGCTGATATGAAGTTATTTTGGCTTCCACTATCAACAATAAAACTCAGTGGGGTCCCCTTCACTGACATCTGTGAATGAAAAATGCACTCCCCCTCTTCAATATCTATTGGTTCTTTGCGTCGATGATATGTCTTTTACCAGTATTTTCAGAGTCAGATTCTAAATCAGGGTTCGACTGGTTGTCTTTGATCTCAGACACCAATGACTGCTTTGAGCGACATTCCTCAGTGTTGTGCAAGGGGATTTTGTGGAAATAACACCATTTTCCGGTGTCCTTATTTGTCTTTCTGTAACCCTTATTTTCCTGTGGCTTGGACTAATTTTCAGAAGACTATTTGTTAGGGTCATCTTTATCATACTTTGGTTGTTGCATATTTGCAGACCCAAAATCCCATTTGTTCTGGTGCTTAAATGTTTTCTCTATTTTAACAACATATTGATAAGCAACACCAAGTGATCAGATGTCCAGAAAATCCATTTCAGTTTGGATATATCTTTGTAGAGCCCTACGATATTTCATAACCAAATGTCATTCGAAGTCTTTGATACCCAACTTAGTGTGCAAGGTATGGAAGGTATTGGTGAAATCCAGAACTGCTTGTCCCCTCTCTTTCCATGGTGTGGTCCATCTCATGTATTGGTCCTCATAGTTGCCAACATGGTATTACTGTTCCTTGACTGCATCAACAAAAAAATCCCAAGTGGGCTCGACCCCATATATTGCAGACTCCTCCGTGGAAATTTTCTCCCAGTAAGTTTCCCACCAATGTTTGACATGGGGAAGATATTTAAGGAGTTCTAAGGTGATATTTTCCCTGTCGGAAAAATTATGAACATAGAGATAACCTTCTAATAGATTTAACCATTTGTCTAGCGAATTTGCATCTATGTGACCTTCAAATACGAGAATGTCAAAATTAAACTGTAACTTGAAAGGAGAGGTGATTACAAAGTGGTTTTTTGATGAATATGTGCCTATTGCTATCAGTAGGCATTGAAGGACGTGGGAAAAATTCTCCATCATTTCGTCCCTCTATCGCGTGTGAGCTTGCTCAAGAAACAAATTGATAGAATTGTCTTCTCCATAATTTTTATTTTCTTCCACCATGGAGGGTTTCCTGGGCATGCGAGAGCGATTGTATTCAAGAGAAACAATATCAAGACCCAACTTTCTATACTCGGACCTCATCAGGGACATGCACTGAAAAAACGATCAAGAGAAGCCTGCTTTGATACCACTGATCCAGATTATTTTCGGCACGAAATGAGAGCGGAGATATAATAAAGAAACGTATAGAGATATCTCGGATATCCAATAATATAAGAAAAATGTATCATATATCTAACCATAAACACAGATATATAGTAATACACAATTTTCTATTAATGAGCAAAAATGTACAAAGACTATAAAAATACAGAGTGAAAGACTCGCTAGAATGGTGGCAACTTATCTATGAGAAGATATGTGTCTGCTACTTGCATTCGCAAGAAGATGATTTTACAATGAGGATCCAAAGGAATTTTTATCATAAATAAAATCCAAAACCCTAACCCTGGAAGATGAAAAGCCAACCATTTTGTGGACCCCGTTTTGGGTAGTTTGGTGTTTCAACTTCCCAGGGGCGTATCTTTGGAATACGATATCCGTTTGGGGCGTATGATAGCTCATTGGAAAGGTATCGTAGATATTATTCATTTAGGGGGATCAAATAGATACTTTGGCTATCATTGAGAAGATCGATCCCAAAAAACCTTCATTCAGGCCCTCAAAATGGCCCTAGAAGTTAAAAACTGCTAAAAATAGTAAATTACCAAAATTGCGAGAAACCTATTTTGAGTTAGTTGGAAAAGGTGGGTGGCCACTAACATCAACTTGGATCAAGTAATAAAATGAGTTTCTTTGGGTATCTGGATCATATTGCGTAACTCAGGAATAGTATGACATTTTTTAGTGCAGTGTCCTTCTCTTTCGCATAGTGCGCAAGGAGGTTGAGCTCGGGGAGGAAGTGGAGCTATGGGCTCGTTCTTTCTTTGTTTGCCCCCAGTGGTGTTGGTGTTGATACAAGTTGGGGGTGGGGTGGTGTGGAAAGATCTTGTACTGGGATTTTCATCGGTAATCCATTTTTCTGAGGAAGGAGAGATGGTGTAGGAACCATAGCGAGTGGAGGAAGATACAATACAAGGATGGCAAGAACCATGTTTGGAAGGGTGAGAGTAGAAGCTAACTGGAATTCTTGGACTCGAGGTGGGGGATAGAAAAGGTAATTTGGGTAATGTCTTGGGGGACTATCTCCCAAACTGGGATTTTCTCTTGGAGTGGGGGGGGGATACAGGATATGTGGTGCAGTGAGGTTCTCAGGGAACTCCTGAGGTAATAGTTCTTCGAATGGTGGAACTGTGATGTGGGGAGGGGCCTCAGTGAGAGGAGTAGTGTCTATGATATATGTTCCATTAGAATATACTACAAACACTTGTGTTGAAAGGTGTATGAGAGGTGGTGCTCCATTATATACCCCCAACAAGGATGGGTCCTTATTGGATGCAGGCGTAGTCAGAAAGAAGGGATATTTTTGGAGGAGAAGCATGCAAGGAGGAAAGGACAGCTAGAAGGAAAAGGAGCACATGTAAGAGAACCAAGTGAGGTGTTCATGCAAGGAAGACCTAACAATGCTAGGGTTATAGTTTTTGTAATGTATTGTAATGGTTGGTGAGCCAAGGACATAAATAAGTAGTACTTAGGGGAGACAGGCGGGAGAGATACGAAGGGGGACATACACACACAGAGGAAGAGTGCATTGTAATAATTGTATGAGTCATTAAGTTGGTGATCTAGGGAAGTAGTGAGCGACTCGATCCCATGTGTTATATCATAGATTGAGGAGCCTGGTGTGATCTAGTCAACTTCACAGGGATCAAGGAGCCTATTGAAAAGAATGAGACCTAAGATTGTAAACACGCGCATCATGATATATTACTAAACCCTAATAAAATATTGAAAGACAAATATTTGTGGACATAGACCATGAGGGGGTGAAACATGGTAACACCTGTGTTATGTGAATGAATGTATGCATCTTTATGGTTGATTAATTGTTTAGTGTTAGATGAATGAAGTAACTAGTTAGATCTGGTATTCCACATGCATGAATAGAATGATTGTTATAATTAGATGTTAGACTGAATGAATAAATATTACAAATCATAACCACAGATCTCCACTGATACTTAGGTTGCAAACACTTGAGTATTGCAGCCACCCATAGAGTTATCTCAGGTGAGACTACACAGTACACTCTGTGTGTTGCGTTGCCTTTTGGTCTACCAGAGGGGCATATAGTTTTAGAGGGATTTTGTTGGGAGCTTATCAAATCTGAAATAGATTCAATCTATGAGGAATCCTAAGTAATACAAAGACCAATAGAAGAGTAAAAATCCAACAAATGGTTCCATTTCCAAGACGTTGAATGAAACAGGATGGGATTGAGTATGTGAGATCTGTTGAAGACGCATAAAAGAATGTAGGATTAGATGGAAAAAAGGTGAGAGACTGAGAATCTAACATGGGATGTTGAGATCATGGAATCCAACAAAGGAGGAGGTAGAGATATGGTTGAAAACAAAGGATCTGGAGTTTTCACAGAAAGCTAACATAAACCCAAAGTTGACACCGTGCAAATACCTGGACAAGTACGTATTCAGTGACTTGCATGAAGTATTTTTCTATGATTTCCTGCATGTATTGCAGGAGTGGATAAAAATATTGAAAGAAAACCATCCTACAAAGCAGATCAGACAACTAGAGTGGAATCCTGAAGAGATCACACAATTACAATGAGTTCATAATAAGTTTACGCGTGCAGTAGAGTTCTTGTTAGAAAACATTGTTGTAGGATTTATCATAGAATTTGCAGTAGATATAGTGAAGTATTACAGCGTAGATGAAAAAGAGTTATTGAAGGGACCTCGAGGTAGGTACATCAAATCATTATATAATTCTATTAATATATTACTATACAATAAAGATGTAATGATAATGAATTCAGACATCTAGAATTCTCTGCGTGCATGGGGGAAGGGGGGAAGCACTGACAAGAGAAGGGGAAATTGAAGGCGAAGTGGATAAGGGAAAGAAGGAGGAGTTCTTGGACCCAATTATGATGGACAGAGACTAGATCAAGTGGATCATGGAAACAATTGGAAAAACATGCAGTGGAGTACCCTACTAATATAAGGTGAACACCAAGAAGAGAGTCGTAGCCATGAGGGAAGGCTTAGCAAGTGATGAAGAGGAGGTAGAGTATCTTCGGGCTGTAGATCATATTGAGGAAATATTGCACACAACATATGAGAGGAAGATGAGAGGTTCAAGAGAGGGAATATAAGGCAACAATCCTATCCATATTAGTGTTAGTGTGGAACCCATAAACCCATGTGTGACTAATACACCAAGAAGAAAACCACCATTTAGACAACCAAATTTCGGTAGAAGGAAGGCAGCAGGAAGTACATCTACACAAGGAATAAAAAATGGGGGATCGAGTTCAGGAAGCATTAGTCAAGTGTCTACACCATGTGGAGGTAGTAGTTCAACATTCAGGATGGCAGGACATGATCCCACCATCAGGTTACCAGAATTCAAAGGAGACCCGAAGAAGCACCTGTTTATCTGTGAAAAGATATGGGAAGTGAAATAGATCATATATGAGGACACTAAAATTGAAAAGTTAGCTATCAGTCTAAGAGATCACACACTGGATTGGTACATGAGTTTAGTTGCAAACAGTCCACCAGAGACAACGAGAATGATTGGAGATATCAAGAAACCGTTGATAAATGAATTCCATAATCCTAGTTCAGAGGATCAATACATGGACAAGATGATAGATATTAGAAACAAACAAATAGAATATGTATGGGATATTGACCAAAGATTCAAACGATTGAAAGGAAAGCTAAAATATGTCATGATAAATATGCAACATAGGAATTTGTTCGTCAATTCATTTCTACCACACTTGAAATATCCATTGCAACAATAGAAGTTTCAAACATAGGCAGAGGCGCTACATTTAAACTTACAACTAGAAGAGAATCGATATCAGAAGACAGATTTGGCCATATAGGATCTAAAGGAGGACCCGAGGAGCTTAACATTCCAACTAAACTAGAACAAAGGTACGAAAAAAAGAGAATATGTTTGGTGTACCATATGTAGGACATAAGGACACCATAAGAACGAATGTCCAACATTCATGCAATACATGGCAGCAGGAATGCCAAACCCATTGCCAACATGAGGACTATGGTGTGAGATATGTAAGAAATAAGGACATGATCCATATCACTTCCTAATGATGTAGAAGTACCAAACAATACCGAAGAGATCATATTGAAAATTTTGCAAGACAGTAGGCCATGATGACAAAGATTGCAGAACCATGGACCTCATGAGGGAAAGAAAATCATATGCATATAGGGTGCAGGTAGAAAGGATGATCGGGCAAGATGCACCACAATTTAAACAAGTACTAGCCCTGTAAAACACTGCACAACAATAGTATAACACAACACAAAAACAATATAACACTGCACAACCGTAGTACAATACCACACAATCACACTATAATCCCAGGCACCTCGGTACAATGTGCCGCAAGGGGATTAAGATGGCTACAGAACTGAGAAAGAGCAAGAGGAGCCTTTGGAAGAGGTAGAGGACCAGTGGTATGCCACAACTATCAACAACTAGGATACTATACAAGAGAATGTCCACTTCCACCTGTGATGTGTATGTATTGTCAAGTATCAAATCATGACATAGAGGAATGTCTGACACTATTAGGGAAGATCCAGGAGAAGATAAATTATAACAATCAAAATGTTCAATGGATTTCGGCAGAAGTGAGGGATGAAGGAAGAAACATCAACATATTTACATTGGGAGGAGCTAAAACAAGAAACAACGTAGTAAGACAAGAGTCAACACAACACCAATGGGTGAAGAAGAATGTAGAACCAAAGAAGCAGTTTGATGCACAAAACGAAAAGGACATATTCAAGAAGGCCAGACAAGAATTCGTGAATCCAAACATTGCATCGACGTCAACTACACAACATACCTAGGAGTACTAGCATACGAGATGCCCCCATCGTTGGATCACACTAAAGAAGCACAACCTTGGGGACAAGTATTACGATTAAGGGTTTTTTACAATCCTGTGTTAAAATACTAAACGATTCATCCTCTATTAAAGTATTAAAAAATATGCTAGAAACATGTAGCATAGAGGTAGAAGGAAAACTAGAAAAAAAAACAGTTAATCATCTACATACGAGAAGGAGAACAAACAAAGAATTTAGACTGAATGCCAACATTGGATATTTCAACATGGGATATATTGTACTGGATCTAGGATTTGAAGTAAATGTGCTACCTAAGAATACATGGCAATGTATGGGAGAACGCACATTAGGACATTCACCTATTCAACTGAAACTAGCAAATCAACACAAAGTTCTACCAATTGGAAGACTAAAAGGAGTGACGGTAGATCTGGATGGAGTGCGCACTAAAGCCGATTTCAAAGTAATAGAGATAGTGGATGACACAACACCTTATCCAACATTTCTTGGATTGGATTGGGTGTTTTACAATGAAGATATAATCAACTTAAAGACAAGGAAAATTACATTTGAGTCAGGAGAATACATAGTCATTGTACCATTGGATCTGTTAGAAGGACAAAGGTTTGTAGAACCTATTTTCTTGGACCTGGAGGAAATTAAACAGTTATACAGAACAAATACGCGAGAGGAAGATTATGAGAACCAAAATATAGATGGGGTACTCAGTTGGAGAAGCATCAAGTCATGTGTGTCAGAGTCAGATACGGTCTTAGAAAAATGATAGTAGAGGTTACACGAAGTCTCTACAAGAATATGTGCAAGAATAGACCACGCAGTAAGATGGGTAGGTACAGAGATAAGGGAACCTCCTAGCTTCCATGGGGTGAATGACTTAGAAGAATTCTTAATACGATACAAATATGAAGTGTTAGAAAATCAGAGGCTCTTATCCATAGATATAGCACTCAAGGAATCACCTTCAAGATGGTAGGGTGCACACAAAGAAACATTTAAGGACTGGTACCAATGTCAATAGTTACTGCGCATTAGGTTTGGCGTAGAACAGGGAAGCAACCAAATGAAAAAATATGAGGAACAAGGGGCAGCAATAGAACACTTGGATAAGTGTAGAAAGCTATGGAGAATGACACCATCGGAAGAATGGCCTCATCATTTTGTTCACACATTAGAAGGGATCCCCAAAAAATGGTATACAGACCAGGAATTGTGTAGAGAAACAACAAGTTGTACAGTACTTCAACATAACTTTATAGTCACTTTCTCATTTGAGCATGAGAACCCCAACATAGAATCAACACTTAAACAAATCAGAGGGGTGATATTCATTGCAGAACTGAAAGTTGAACTCATGACAGAAGAACAACAAAAAAAACAACAGATAGTAAAATACCTACTGTCATGTTACCATGTTCAGGAACAAGCACCAGATGAAGATGACCCACAAAAATATTTAGATTGAGGAAGATGAAGGTGAAAGAGAAGTGGAAGGTCCACTGCTAGAATCAAAAGTATTTTTTGTGTCGATTAAGGTGAATGAATTCAACATTGGGACAGTTGAGAATCCCAAAATGGAAAGCATTGGAGACTATTGGGATGAGCAAACAATGGAAAGCATAACATAGTTACTTCGTGAGTACAACGACCTGTTTGCAACAACATTCACATAAATCAAAGGCATAGCAGGGAAGCTAGATGAAATGAAGATACCGCTCAGAGTTAAGGAAAGACCGATCAAACAACGACCATACAGACTAAACCCTATATATAAGCAAAAAGTCAAAGCCAAAATCGATAGGATGTTGGAGGCTGGAATCATAGAACCTGTAGAGGAATTTGAATGGGTAAGCCTGATGGTAGTTCAGGAAAAGAAATAGGGGGGGATAAGGATATGTGTCGATTTGAGGAATTTGAATGATGTGTGCCTAAATGACCCATTCCCTACTCCTTTCACAGACGAAGTGTTGGAGAACGTAGGAGGACATGAAGCCTATTCATTCACTGACGGATTCTTAGGATACCATTAGATCAAGATAGCCCCCGAAGATAGGTACAACACCACTTTTTCCACAGAATGGGGATCCTACCAGTACACAACCATGTCGTTTGGACTGAAGAATGCACTAGTAATATTTTCCAGATTAGTCATAGATGCATTCAAAGAATTCATTAACCAGTTTCTAGAGGTATATCTGGATTATTGTACAATCTATAGTTTGTTGAAATACCATGTAGGGGTGTTGAGGATGATGTTAGAAAGATGCAGGAAGTGTCAAATATCGTTAAATATCAAGAAGTGCATATTCGAAACACTTTTTGGGATATTATTGGGTGATATAGTATGCAAATAAGGCTTGTTAGTAGATCCTGCCAAGATTGCAGTAATTGTTAATATACCACCACCAAAATCAATCTGTCAGTTAAGAGAAACATTGGGACACACAGGATACAACATGAAATTTATAAAGGGTTATGCGAATATCACCGCACCAATGGAGAAATTATTAAGAAAAGACAACAAGTTTTAGTGGAATGAGGACTGTTAGCGAGGACTGGATACCCTAAAAGAGAAGATGGTAACCGCACCAATACTAGTATTCCCATATTGGGAAAAGACATTCCATGTACGTGTAGATGCTTCAAACATATCACCTGGAGCTATTCTACAGTAGCCAGGATCAGGAGAATTGGAACATCCTATAGCATTCTCTAGTAGGAAACTGTCAGAATCTAAGCAGAATTTTAATACCACAGAGAGAGAAGACTTTGTGGTCTATGCACTTCAGAAGTTTAGGCATTATTCACTGGGAAAAAAAATTAATATGCTCACAAACCATTCAGCTCTCAAATACCTCGTCAACAAGCTAGTGTTGGGGGGGAGAATTTGTGGATGGTTATTGTTGTTCCAATAATTTGACTTTGAAGTGATAGTCAAACCAAGGAAATTGAATGCAGGACCTAATCACCTGTCGAGGTTCACTAATGGAGAGGAACCTACAAATATAAAGGAAAAATTTCCCGACACACAATTATTTTCAGTCCAAGTAGCTGATGAGTACTTCACATACATCATCTAATACCTGAGCACATGGACTGCACCACAAGAATTCAACACTCTACAGAAGAAAAATGTGGTAGTCAGATTTGTAGACTATCAATTGATTGCACGACACTTATAAAAAATGGGTGTAGACAACATCTTGAGAATATGTGTGCTAGAACATGAAAAACATAGGATTTTAGCAGAAGCCCATGAGGGAATAGCAGGAGGACATTATGCAATCAAAGATACTGCGCATAAGGTATTGCATGAAGGACTATGGTGGACGACTGTTCACAAAGACTCAAAGGAATAATCCCAGAAATGTGATGTATGCTAGAGGGTTGGTAAACCAAATATAAGGGATGAGATGCCCCTCAGACCACAAGTAACCTTGCAGGTATTCGAAAAATGGAAAATATATTTTGTGGGAGCAATTAAGCCACCAGAAAAAAGGTTAGGAGCAAGGTAATTGATTACTGCGACATAATACTTAACAAGATGGGCAGAGGCAACACTAGTAAAATATTACAGCATAGAGACAACATCACACTTCTTGTTTGAGCAAGTGATCACTGGATTTGGATGCCCAAGGATTTTTATGAGTGACCAAGGCACTCACTTCATTAACAATACTATTAAGGATATGATTGAAGAGTTTGAATTTTATCATCAAAAGAGTACGCCATATCATCCTCAAGAAAATGAAATAGTGGAAGCCTTTAACAAGATCCTTGAGAATGCATTGACAAAGATATGCAATGTTAATAGGGATGATTGGGACTTGAAGATACCAACAATACTATGGGAATAAATGACCACATGAAAAGACTTGACAGGGAAGACACCATCCATATTGGTGTATGGACAAGAAACAATGGTGCCGTTAGAGTTTTTGGTACCTAGTCTGCGCATAGCAACAATTACAAACATGACAGAGCGAGGCACAGTACATGAAAGGATAATTCAGTTGATGATCATGGAAGAATATAGGATTCTAGCAATGTTTCACCAAGAAGTAAAGAAAGCAAGGGACAAATCTTGGCATGATAGACACATTAGGAAGAAAAATTTCAAGGAGGGAGACTTAGTCTTGGTGTACGACAATAAATATCTTCAACATGTAGGAAAACTCAAAATGGATTGGTTAGGACCATATGAAGTAAAGAATTTCACAAATGGGGGAGATGTATAGTTGAAGGATTTAGGAGGAAAAGAACTTAGAGGTATGATCAATGGAAGTCGACTGAATCTGTATAGGGATAGTCGACTTCCTAGCAGTTAAAAAAAAAAAGAAAAAAAGCACAACAATCGAGGGGTTACTGCGCCGAACATCAAAATATAGAAACAAAGGCATAGCACACCAAAAATAGAATGTGCATGCACACTCATAAATTCTAGAGTGACAGAGAAAGGACCAACGACCACTAAAAGGAGGAAATGGCGGGTATGAAAAACAAGCGCCAATGGATGACGACTATCAAAATTTAATGACAAGAACTATTAACGGGATGCCGCATTAATCACGCCAACTGGTGACGAAAAGGGAATTCAATGGAAAGTACGTGGGAAGTTCTAGTTCATTCAAAACGCAAATTGGGTAACATCTTCGAGAAGTTTCACACGATTATTATATAAGGAAAGCATGTAGGCATAAGAAGGGTTACTATGAAATTGAGAATATCACAGAGCGAGAGAGAAGATGAAGTGGCGAGAGATTTTGTAGGAGTTAATGAGCCAACTAAGATCGACAGAGACCACCTTTACCACCATGGCACCACCCAATATAGGAGCGATGATCTAGTCCTACAGACGACCTCAAAGAAACCTCATAGCACCTCGGTAGCTATAGGGAAGCAAACAAAAACCACCTCGCCCTCGAGAAGTCGTCAACTTGGATGAAATCTCGTCGCCCAATATGGAACCAGGAAGCCCCACACCAGTGGTGGAGGAAACCCAACATACAACACTAGTGGGCATGTATATCGATATGCCAGAAGTAGAACATAGCCACCAGACCCAAGATACAGGAAATCCTTCATGCTATGAAATCCCTGAAGAAGCCTCGAGGGTTAATGGGAAGGTCCCGAACTAGGCAGAAGTGATTGCACTAGAAAGGTCACACACAGCCACGCCATAGAAGCCATAGGAGGGAATAGTAGAAGATGTCATCGGCCTAGCATAGGAGTATGTCAAGTGAAAGAAGCTAGTAGAAATATCACCACACAGGCAGGTTGCGACAACCATAGTCCTACAATGCATTCCAAAAGGGGTCCATGTCGTGGGTAACCTGCTAGGCCACAGGTAAAAACTACGGTACTTGGATCATGACGTGACCGACACAGAAATTTTTCCAGAGTTTTCATACTGTGGGTATAGGACACTTATATGAACCAATTAACCAACCAAAAGAGTGGGCAGCCAGACTATCCAAAACGAGGATTTTAGGTCTATTGGAGATCTCGCACTTTGGAAGGGGTCGAGACGTAACCAACAATGTCAAGAAGATGATGGCAGTTAACCACGAAGGATACCTATGGGTGTAAGAGCCCGTCTCTATAGATGTATATATCATTACATATATTATAGGGCTGCCACCT
>ML815272.1:15790-56616 GCA_009831015.1 Picea engelmannii | reverse complement strand
AGTTAATGGCTGCCATGTGTCATCCATTTATTGGTTTAAAACTTATGTCGTTGGCCGGAGTCGACCCCGCGACCTTCGGGCAGGGGCAGAGACTTGGAAAAGAGCCACCAATCGATGTGCCACTAGTTGTTCCTTGTTATATATATGGTGCAATATATATATGTTTGTATATGCGTGTGGTTTGGGGCGCGACCAGGCCAGGGCTTAGCCCTAACCCTTGGTCACACGATATGTTACATATAACCCACAACTATATCATATGGATGCGCGCGCATGGTTGTGTTTGTTCCAACGGTTATATCAATGACCCACCATTTGGCCTTTGACCATTGGCTTATGTAACGGGAGCTTATGTTAATGCTAGCGCGTGGACGCATGGGTCATACGACCTAGCCCTTGACGGTTAGGGGTTAGGTGCGCTCATAACTGTCCTACAATTTGAACGGTTCACGCGGTTGCATCTGGTGCTAGGTTTTTACGCTTAAATATGCATGTGGGCTAAGTTGAGCCAACAAGGGGTGCGTTTTGTAGATGCAGAGACAACAAGCTTGAAGGAGGGACTTCCAGGAAGCCTATCTTCTTCATTTTTTGGCCAAAAGAAGTGCCGAAAAAGCCCAACTAGGGGTTTTTGGATGTTTTGAAGCCATTGGAGCAGTCTATTTGTCATTTTGAGTATTGTAAAGCACATCTTTTGGCACTTTGAGAAAATAATACAAATGATCCATTGGAAGCTGGACCAGGAGATGTAGCCCAAGAGAGGGGTGAACTCCTTTATCATTTGCTGTGTTATGTGTTTTTTGTTCATTGATTATGTTTCTATTTATATGCATCTTGAATGAGTAAATCCTATTAAAAATTGTGTTGCAAAGATGATCCATTTTCATTTTAACACATAAATTCTACATGCAAATATTTTCAAGATTACAAGTCTTCTTCATTTTTAGATCATTCTTCAAGAGGTATTTTACTAGTATACAATTTTGTTCTGAATAAAAGTTATGATATGTATCTATGTATTGAAAATGTGTAATGTGTTGTGTAATCTATTTTGTGACTATTTTGGACTATATAATTTGAGAATTTGATATTTAATTGATTAATTTGCTAGAACTTCAACATAAATTAGATAGATTTGTTGTAATGCAAACAAAAATAGAAATTGGATGTTATGGGAACAAAAATACAACATAAACTTGTTCATAAGGAATCTTTCAAGAAAACAAAAGTAATTTAGATTACAAATTTACCATTTAAATTTGAATCCCTAATGAAGGGCTTTACATTTGGTAGCACTGAGATTTTATCTTGTGCAAACACTCAATAAGAACTGATTTTCGAATTGCTTCAATGAGGGTAGATGGCTCCAGTATACATACGCAAGATCCTATCCTTTGGTTCAATCCACTTATGAAGATGTTAAGCTTTACCTTTTCAATAAAGATATCATCCACATGTGCCAGTAATTTCATGAACTCATCCCCATATGCTGCCATTGTCTGTCCACCATGTCGTAGTGAATAAAACTTGTTTCTCTGGCACTCAATACAATCATCAGATGGTGACTTGGGGTGGAATCTTCTAGTCTTATCTCAATCTTCAAAGATGTTTAGTTGGAGTTGGGTTTTGTTGTATTTGGGTTGGTTCCATAGCAATATTTTTCTATAAACACCCATAGTGATTCAATAACCCTTAATACAAACTGCAAATAGCTCTCTCCATGGACAAACAGATCTTCAAAACCTATTGTCAATAAAACAAATTAAAACACAATACCAAAATCTCAAACGAACTTGATGAGTATTGTGGACCATATAGATTAAAACCACCGTCATTTTTTTAAAATTAGTTCAGAAAAGATTAAAAAAAAAAAAAAAAAAACAACAGATTCTAGAAATCTTTTGAAGCGAACATTCTTTTAAAAAGCACAAAAAATGAACAATAAATGCATATGGAGGCATGGATATGGCAGATTCTAGAAATCTTTCAAAGCCAACATTCTTTTAAAAAGCACAAAAAATGAACGATGCGAGAGAACACGAGGGGTAGATGGCAAGACTTGAAACTTTGAAACAAACCGATCCACGAATACGCAGAGTAGGGTATATTTAGGGTTTCATTTTATAGGTAAGTTCATTTTATAGTAATTTAAAATTTAGAAAACACACAGGATCAAGAAGGAGCATAGTCATCTCATTCATTTACGGAAGATAATATTTACTTCTCCATTCAATTCTAACGTAAAATAAAACAAAGGATACATAGACTAGATAAGTGCAAGATGAAAGCTATCAAAAAATAAATAAATTAATCTCACATTTTCTAATCTCAAATCGGAAAATCATTTCACTTAACAAGATAGAGACATTAGCTTTTCTTAGCATGCATACAAAGTCATGGGAAGTATAATCAAGCCGCCTTGACCATGTCAAAATTGAACCCAGTATGCATGGAAGAGTCCAGGCTGCACACCATTCTTTTTGCACAAACTTTTGGCTCTCGACCTCTCCTTATACAATCCTAAAACTGCGTTCTAAAACCAACCGCACAAATAAGTCAAAGCCAAAACCCGAGCATATTCTCACCCACTACAACAGAAATAAAGAAAAAGAAAAAGATAATATTAATGGGAGTCGGCTTCATATGGATTTCCAGGTGTACGACATTGTTCAAACCATGAAATGCAAGTGTCTGTGGAATAGGTCGACCATGGCCATTCCCTTTAAACCGCCGACCATGGAGCTCTGGACTGCTTGCCGAGAAAGAAATAAAAAAAGGGGGGTGAATGACGGAGAATGAACAATAGCTGAAATGTTTTGGTTAGCTAGGGTTTCATTTTTCTAATATTTATTACTCTTAACTTATACAAAATGGCATGTAATCGACACACGGAGCCCAAGGTATCAACATAAATTACTTGTGGCAGTTTGTAAGGGGTTTAAATTTTGTTTAAATTGTTTCAAGTGCCATCCTATAAAGGTTGAAAATAAATTTAGTGGTATAGTATTATATTACGTGCCATTATAAAAGTTGAAATTTAGTGAATATATATATATATATATATATAAGGCATAAACTAAAGTCAAACAAGGTAAGCAATAAATAAAGAGGATATTACCATGATTTTAATTTATTTTTTTAATATATTATTAATTAATTTAATTAAATAATTTTTATTTATTTTTATTATGATAATAAATGTTTTTAGATTAATTATTTAATTAGTATTAACATTAAATTTATATATATGAATATAAAAAAAATACATTACTTTTTAAAAAATGGTTGTCCATCATACTCATCATAATTTACATACTTACATTGAGTATGACCAAGTCTATCAATAATTAAGACAATCTCCAAAGAACCAAGTTATAATTATGCTATACATATCCTATACATTATATCTAGTTAGAGATGTATGTTCTAGTCAGGGTAAGTGGTGGATACAATGCTAAACATAAACTACAAAGTTTAGGAGGCAATCTGAGATGTCCTTGTTTATTTAACCATGCAATATATAGATAAAATACGATGTTTGATAATAAATGAGCTATACATTATATCTAGTTAGAGATGTATGTTCTAGTCAGGGTAACTCATCATAATTTACATACTTACATTGAGTATGACCAAGTCTATCAATAATTAAGACAATCTCCAAAGAACCAAGTTATAATTATGCTCTACATATCCTATACATTATATCTAGTTAGAGATGTATGTTCTAGTCAGGGTAAGTGGTGGATACAATGCTAAACATAAACTACGAAGTTTAGGAGGCAATCTGAGATGTCCTTGTTTATTTAACCATGTAATATATAGATAAAATACAATGTTTGATAATAAATGAGCTATACATTATATCTAGTTAGAGATGTATGTTCTAGTCACAGTAAATGGTGGATACAATGCTGGATACAATGCTAAACATAAACTACGAAGTTCGAGGCAAACTGAGATGTCCTTGCTTATTTAATCATGTAATATATAGATAAAATACAATGTTTGATAATAAATGAGCAAAGAAATAGTGGTTATAGTATTGGAAGAAAGTTAACAATATGTTGAGTAATTTTGGTTGAGTGATATTGTCAAGAATGTAAAGTAAAAAAAAAAAAAAGGTTTTATAAAATTTAATATATAAAATGTTTTAAAGCATGATATAAATATCATAAGATATGAATAAACAAGGAATAATGGTGAAAATGTTTATATAGTGAGAGAGTAAATTTGTGTTTCCTCTTAGGAGGTTATAGGTTCAAATCTAGAGGGGGTAAATGTACACCTTTGTAGACTTCATCAGTCAAATGGTTACTTAGAAGGAGTTCCTTTTCTTACAAACAAGAGGTCTCATACCCCAATTTGGTGTCTAGCTTGACTTTGACTATAAAATTAGATTATTATTTTAAAATGCCAAATAAAACAAAGACATAAAATACATTAGTATCAAATAATCTTAATAATAGACCATAAAATTTAGAATTATATATATACAACCTATACATAATTTACAGCCCAAGTAGAAGTAAGGTATTATACCTTCTTAGACTTGCCAAATCATTGTATGGAGGGGGTCCCTTGTCCCACAAATATATATATATATATATATATATATATATATATATATATATATATATATATATATAATAAAAAAAACACTATAAATAAAAATGATAAAAATACATGTATTTATAAAAAAAATAAGATATGAATACATGTATTTTATGATGTAAAATATAATTATAAAGATAAAATGAAAAGAATTATAAAAAAAATAAAGAATAAAAAAATAATTTTAAAGCGTATATGAGTAAATAAACAATATAATATAATGGTTGTTAATATTAGTTGTTACATAATTTGAAGATATATAAATAATGTGATGGGAGTATAAGCACAATGATAACAAGTGAAGAGTGGTCTATGTGGTTGGACAACATTGTTAGAAGTGTATAAGCTAATTTGAAAGATACATATCACATAAAATATTATGTATTTTATGTAATGACAATTATTTATGTGTCCATAATCTATGAAAACATATTATTGATCACCAAGTTATAATAACTTAATCATTATCAATTATTAATTAATTTTTTATTATTTTTAGAAATTAAATATATTAGTTGAGAAAATTGTAAGTATATTTTTAAGTAAGCCTCATTTCTATATTTTTAATTTTCAAAGATTTCTTTTGACCAGTATCACTATCACCCCCAAAGAATACACATGGGGTATACCATACAATTTTTGCATTGTAATACACCTATCGTTGTTGGGAGAATCAATATGGTTGCTCAATGATATAATTATATTTGTGAAATATATTGATAAGTAATATTTCATTAATAATGAAATATTGTTGTATATGAAAATTGATATTTAAAATAAAAATATATATAATTTTATTTTATTGAATAAGTGTTAATATAAAAAGTGAAAAGTAGAGTATAATAAGAAAAATGTATGAATAATATATGATACAATTATAGTATGTATTAAAATAATAAATTGAACAACTTGGAATTATTGAAGGTAAGTATATCCACGAGGTGGCAGTTTACCCTTGCCTAAGACCTCTAGAAGGAAGGAAAAATGATGAAGAAGAGCTTAAAAAAAAAACATATACCGAGTTAACAAAATCATTGGATAACCCTACGTGAATCATCATTAATCTAAGAGCTTAACTTGAGGGAGTTAGTTGCGACTTACCTGCTCTCTCCTGCCCTTCATCACTAATCTCAATAGGTAGGTGCAACAATATAAATAACAATACTAGTTAGTATAAAGTATGAAGTTAATAATATTAGTAAAATGTGTTTATGGGCATTAATACTAGTTAGTATAAAGTATGAAGTTAATAATATTAGTAAAATGTGTTTATGGGCATTAGTACAAATTTTGTTTAAGAAAGTGCAATGATAAGATTATTATTATATGTAAAAATGACACATATACAAATGACAACCCAAATAGTAAATATAAACTTTATAGAATATTATATAAGTTATATTTGGCAAATAAGTTACTGTGGAAATATAAAAATTAAATGAATTAGGTAGAGTAAGTTTACATTAAAATGCATCTTTGTAGTATGTAAGTATAGGTAAAGTGATATTGATCTCATAATATAAATTAATTATATTATTAATTAATGATAGTAGAGATTAGTAGTTAATAAGTTTAGCAATAGTGTTATGTGATTTAGGTAATGGATAATAACGTATGAAAAGATGTAACAATCATAGTAAGTATAGGTAAAGTGATATTGATCTCATAATATAAATTAATTATATTATTAATTAATGATAGTAGAGATTAGTAAATAAGTTTAGCAATAGTGTTATGTGATTTAGGTAATGGATAATAACGTATGAAAAGATGTAACAATTATACATAGCTGCTAATATTAATACACACCCATATATATAATCCCCAGTGGTGGAATAAATGATGTAATTAAATGTACAAAAATAATAAGTTGTAAAAGTATATGGAAAAGTGTAGTATATGGAAAAAAAATTGGTGATACTCGATTAAGCATAGTGAAGTGTGCTATGAAAGGGGTGAATGTATTATATAAGAGGAGGAGAGGTTAGTTGGAGTAAACAAAAAAGGAGGGTGCTAATGAGATAATGAGTTAATAAATCATGCAAGATAATATGTCAAGAATTAGTGATGTTCTTAAACAAAAGTGACAACCAATGTAATGGCATATGAGTATGTGTAAAATGAACAATAAATGCGATTATATAAATAAGGGATGTTAATGAACTATAGAGAAGAGGTTATGCGGTAAGTATCATGTAGGTATAAAGGATATAAAGTTGATATGTATGAAGAATACATGTGAGAAAAGAAGTACTTAGTGTTATAGAGTGAGGAATGAACCATAGTATGATTTTTTTTTATCTAGTTATGCTCACTAAGGCATGGTAGACTTGGTAGAGAACATACAATACTTCAACTATGATGAAGAAAATCATATACTCACTATTATCTCTTCAAGATGTAATCTTTATGACTTAACATAAGGTCACTTATTAAGATTAATGAATAAAGAATCAATGAACCGACTATTTTGCTTAATGAATAATTAGCAATGTCTTAGTCAATATTCCTAATCTTGGAAAACTTGTGTGATGGTGTATCTGTTGTATCACTCGAGTTAGAGTGATAATCAAGTTAGTAGTAATTGTTTATGTTTAGCAAGGTATTATAGGAAATATTATATGCATGATTTAATGAAAGTCATATAAATCTCGATATAAGATTCACTTAACAAGAAAATCAATAATGAGTTAAAGTTTTAATTGGTAGTCAAACCAACATGCTATACTTTAAATATGGGAATGTTACATGGAGCTTGGGAAAAATAACTTTATAAGAGAAGCATGTCTTAACATTAACTAAATCACAAGTGGTAATAAAATTTGAGTTTGGACAATAGAGGTCCACTAAATGTGGGTAGAAAAAATTAATGTATTAATAACCTCAACTTATTTCAATCAAATGAAGGTCCAATGGAACTAGTATAGCTCACGATCTGCTACTTGGGAGGATGCAGAGACCTTACGATGAGATCATCCCTTACTTTTTTTGACCACCTTGGGAATATGTTTCCTGAAGGTTGGGTGTATGTAATGCCACCTTTTGGCTTAGACAACTAGAATTACTTAAGGCCTAATCACCTTTACTTTCTATTCCTTGTGAAACTATTAATGATACACTTGAAATTTTAAGACATATGAACCTATGTGAATGCCAATTCTATGAATGTTTAATGTTATTTGAATTATGATGGATATTATGCAATCTATTTCTAACTTAAAAAGATTTACGTTTAAAGTTGTTGTAACATGGATACCGGATTGAGATTATGATTAAATGAATTTACATGATGATAATGCATGGATATGTATGGGTTTGTGTTATAGACTAATCTACAGATCAATAGGCTATGGAATAGCCAAAGAATAATGATGATAAAAGGATGATGTCATGAACATCGACTAGGAAACAATATGGTATGAATTTTGTATGTGAAATTATATTGGTTCAAATGCATTGCTATGATATGTGGACAAGTGCATGTTTTTCAGGTGGTGAGACTGCCTAAAACTGAATATATGATGACAAAATTCCTAGCAACACAGTTCCACTGTATGTTCCATGGAAGGGTGTGGACCCTAGTCCTATTAAGAGGGGTGGAGGTATTTGCCACCGTGTATCCTCTGAAACCTGGAGTCATGGGAGAACAGTGTTAGCTCACGCTCCCCTAGATGTGTGATGATGACTGTCAGTTGCCTGTTGGGGAAGCTTGGTCAAGAGAGTTGATACTTCCACTTAAGGGTTTTATTTGGAGTTAGGTCAATATAGTTGACACTCAAAGATAGTCTAGTAGATGAAGGATAGGGATGGAGGATGGAAGTAAGTTAGGGAGGAAGGAGGAATAGAAGTAGTTGAGAGTGTGTGGGGATTTTGCCTTATAGAAGAATTTATTGATTTCCTCTTTTTGAAAAAGAAAAATATATGTATATATGTATATTTATATTTACTTAACTAAACTAAAATTATCTAAGTGAATGTAGCTTGTGCTAAATTATTGTAAATGAGCAATTTCGTGAACATTTAAATAGTTAACTATCTTTTATGAAATGAATGGTCTTGTTGATTGGATTGGATGCATACAAGAATTACTTTAGGTGGGATAATAATTTTCATTAGTACATGTACGAGTCCTGTATATACTAGCTACACATGTATGCCTTACACATGTACACTAGTATGTATAATTGTTTTAAATTGACGATGTTGATTATTTGATGTGGATTTATGAATCATGTGTCGTTACCCTTGTATTGTAAATTACTCTAACTTCGGGACGAAGTTTCTTGAAGGGTGGGTGTATGTAACAGCCCAAATTGATTAATTTTATCATAGTTTTTAATTTAAATTTAATTAATTATTAAAATATATTAATAAGTCTTTTATTATTTTATTATTAAAAGGTGGGTGAAGTAATTAATGGGGAGATAAGGTTGTTGGGAATTAATGAGGAGATAAGGTTGTTGGGAATTAATGGGGGGGATTTGAGAGAGGAGGATAAGAAAGAAGGGGAGGACTTGGAAGAGGCATCTTATTTATGTTTGAGGATTTCTGAATTTCTGAGAGGGAGAGGAGGAGGAAATTGGAGAAATGGTTTTTTTTTGTAAGCTCTCATAGGGAAGTGGTGTTGCTGGGAATTTTGGTCTCTGGGGCCAGGAAAATGAAAGGAATCCTGGAGCTAGGGAGCGAGGGAGGCTCTGTTCCTAGCTGGCTGGAAGGAAAAGATTAAGTTTTTAGGCAGTTTCAAGCAATTTTCAGGCAGTTCAAGTAGTTAGCAACAACAAGAAAGAAATGGAAAAACTTATTCTTCAAGAGGTATTTTACTAGTATACAATTATGTTCTAAATAAAAGTTATGATATGTATCTATGTATTGAAAATGTGTAATGTGTTGTGTAATCTGTTTTGTGACTATTTTGGACTGTATAATTTGAGAATTTGATATTTAACTGATTGATTTGCTAGAAATTCAACATAAATTAAATAGATTTGTTGTAATGCAAAGAAAAATAGAAATTATATGTCATGAGAACAAAAATACAACATAAACTTGTTCATAAGGAATCTTTCAAGAAAACAAAAGTAATTTAGATTACAAATTTACCATTTAACTCTGAAGCCCTAATGAAGGGCTTTACAGGAAACAACAAGGAGATTATCCAAGATGTGAAAACTTAGTTGTCCTCAAAATTTGACATGAAGGATCTTGGTCATTCAAATTTCATTTTGGGCATGGAAATTAAAAGAGATCAGAAAAATATGAAACTTTGGTTAAATCAAAGAAAATATGTCGAGACAATATTGCAAAGGTTTAATATGCAGGAATGTAAACTGGTTAAGGTTCTTATTCCTGTTGGTGTAAATTTATCTATGGATCAGTGTCCCATGACACATGAAGAAGAGGAGGACATGTCTCATGTTCCATATGCGAGTGAATTTGGTAGTTTGATGTATGCAATGGTCTGTACTAGATCGGACATTGAACATACAGTGGGAGTTTTGAGCAGGTATATGTCAAAACGAGGGAAGAAGCATTGGACAACAATAAAAAGGGTTTTTCAAGTATTTGCGTGGCACTGCTAGCTATGGATTGTTCTACAAAGGAAGACCGGGATTGGACAAAGTGGTGGATATACATGGCTTTGTGGATGTAGACGGGGCTGGAGATATGGATCGTAGGAGATCTACAAGAAGGTATATGTTTAACCTATTTGGAGGAGCAATAAGTTGGATGAGAAAAAGACAGACTGTAGCGACACTTTCAACTACAGAATATGAATACATGGAAGCCACTCATGCAAGTAAGAAAGTAATATGGTTACAAATATTGTGTCCAGGTATTGGGTTGGTACAACAAGTTGTAAGGATATAGTGTGACATTCAGAGTGCAATTTTTATGGCGAAGAACATGGCTTATCATTCAAATACAAAGCATATTGATGTTCAATATCACTTTGTGAGAGACATGATTGAAGAAAATAGAGTATCAATGATGAAGGTGGACACTTTGAAGAATGTTGCAGACTCATTAACAAAATCTGTGAGCACTGAGAAGTTCTCTTGGTGTAGAGGATCCATGGGCATTGCTTCCCTGGATTGTTGACTATGTAACCCTGTAATCCCCTGTATTCAAAGAAAACAACAAGTGGGAGAATGTCGAGTATGTGTTATATTCTTTGCACGAGTAGTAGTGTCTGAGCATCTGCGTCGAGCGTGCAATATTTCAGTGGCAACACCCTCGAAAAAAAACTTTTCTACCTCGGGAAAGGTGTCACCTACCTTAGGAAACGTGTCATGTATTTAGGTAGTTCTTCGGCACATCATTTTTGCCGATGGTTTTCTATTTCTGGTTAAGGAATTAGGGTTTTGGACTAATCCAGGTCATTGGGTTAGGGTTTTGGATGTCACTGGATCCTATATGTATATTGTATTGTAAACAATGTATCACAATGAATGAATATAGAATATGTTGGTTTTCCTAGTTTGGGTTTCAAGGGGAAAAATCTCTGTGTAATGTTTTTATTTTCCATTATATATTTTTTGTTCTTTTATTAAAAAACTGTTTGCAGTAGATATTGTAAAAGCTTAGAATCTATAATCCACAACGTGGGACATCCCAGGTTTTTCCTGGCCAAATGGTATGGGTCGGGGTGCATCAGGTAATATTGTGTATAAGTAACCTGATTGAGCATAAATGAGGTCAAAATATTGGGCCTTGTTGATGGCCTCCTCTTATGATTGAGGAAAAGTGGATGTTACATCCTTGGAAATAACAGAGACAAGTGATTTGAGAAACCAATCGAGACGTTGTTCTTTGGTGGTTTCCTCTTTAGACAAACTACGTCACCGATGCCATTCATGGATGTGGTTGGCTATATAGATAGAAGTGGTTTTCTTGAACTCAAAGATAATTTCTAAGCCAGTGTCATGAGGAACTAGTAGTTGGAAAAAGGACAAAGATTCCTTGGCTAATGATTCAAAGGTCACATGGGGCCCTTATTTTTCATCCACATACCATTTGGCTGATGAGCCTGTGAGAGTTCTATGAAATAACCTTAAGCGGATGGAATCATCCATGATGTTTTTTGAAGAACAACATAATTGGAAGTTCATAACATGGTTGGTGATATCGTCCCTTAGCTTTCCTTCAAACTTTGGAATATCAGAAGGAAATTTTGTAGGCATATTGGGCCAAGTGGGGTAATGCAAAATGGGATAATTCGTGAGGTTGGTTAAATTAAGAATGTTGAGGTATTTCAAGTATGGCATAAGGAGATTTGGTGGAGTATTAGTTCCATCCATTGTGTGAGTAGGTAGTGGACCTATCCCTTGAGAGGGATTTGGTGGGTTTGTATTTCCTTCTTGGGAAGAAGTTTGACCCCCACCTCCTTGTGAAGGAGAACTAATAGATGGATGACCTTAGGTATTTGACCCAAGAAAATCAAACCAAGTAAAGATGATCCCAAAACAATAGCACTCATAGGGGTGTGAGATGGTTGAGCCGGTGAGTTGGCAAGACTAAGGACTCCTCCTAGAATAGGAGGTATATTCTGCAAGCCTCTAGAACGATGGGGATTCTTTGGTTCCCTTATGGTTTCTGACTAGCAAAGTGAATGTGTGCAAGTGGCGACAAGAGAAAAATAAATGAACAAGAGCTTTGTATATTTTTGACCTTCACAAAATAGTATAACTCACAATTGCATGTAATAAAATGAACATCATAGATAAATCAACTGTAAAATAAACAAGAATGTGGATAGGTGGATTTTTTCTGTGTGGGGGAACAACAAAAACAAATGCTCATGTTCTAAAATACCTATTGTCCTTCCTATCAATTCGTACTAGGCCTTCCACTAGCACTCAACAGTGGGGTCTGAATCCATTGGAAGAGGAACTAGTGAAGGTTGAAGTAATCAATTATAATGAGGGGTAGAGGGTGCATATCCTGAAAAATGTGACGATATTTACAAATAGCCACACAAAATCTGATCAAGGTGTGATTTTATCCCACAACCGCCACTTGTGTAGATATCCTAATTTTTTCCACTAAGTGCCTCGGTCAAAGTGTAACATTTAGATTTTTGGCCGTAGAAATGGGTCATGAGCTGGATGCCCTCACAAGAGTTGGGTGACTCAAGGAGGGATGCGAAGAACAACTGGACCTTAGCCTTCGACCCTTCACGGGTATCTCCCTTCCTTATGGTATAGGAAAACTTGAGTTGGAGGATTTGAAAGTTCCCTATTTCTCAACTTCTATTGTTTGAAAATGTGAGAGCCTGATAATGGGGGGTTATTTGGATGCCTACCCCCGAGATCATACCTAGACTAAAAAATTTCTTTTGGAACCTCTTGTGGAGGAAACTTGAGTGCGTTCTTAGAATTTTTTTAGATGTGGTGGGATGAGAGATTGGGGTCATGGACCAATCTTGTTTTAATTAATTGGTGTGGATAATTTCCAAATAATTAGTCATATCTTTCAAAATTCCTTTGAAGAACTCCTACTTCGACCTCCACTATTCTAATAGAATTTATATGTGTGAGGAGTGGCTTTGTGCGAAAGAAAGTGAAAAGTGTGCAAAGATTTTAATAAGTTAAGTGCGAGATTGTAGCAAGTGGACTTCCTCTGGTCCTTACAAATCTTCTTACCTAGATTATTATGTGTCTTTGGTAAAACATTGCAGAATATTTAAATACCTAAAGAACTACCAATGTGAACATATGGGTCCTTACAAATCCTTTAAACTACCTAAAATTTTATCTGTACTAAGAAAGATTTGAAACTATCCTAGAATTGTAGACATTTGGGCATGTATGGGACCGTTACTTGATCTTTAAACTTCCCTAGATTGTGATCTAAACTAAGAAAGTCTTTTAGAAATTATCCTAAGATTGAAAACATGTGGGCATGTATGGGCCCTTACAAATCTTTAAGATGATTTCAAAAACTAAGAGGAACCCTAGGGGGGATTTTTCCTCTCCTAAATGATTTGTTAAGGAAGATGAAATGTCCTCTTAACCACCTTTTCAGATTCTCAAGATCACACTAGGGTATGGGGGAAGAACATACTTGAAGGTTAAAATTATTTTCTAGTCCCAATTTAAGTGATTGTGTATGAAAATCAATAACTTCAACTTAAAATTTTAAAATCCAAATGATCCATCCAAGTGGAAAGAAAGAAAAATAGGAGAATAGTGATTCTTTCTACCCCTATGTGCCTATTTTAGCTAACCTTTCTTATGATAAAGGACTCTAAGTGGAGTGTAGTTTCCTTACAAAGTGTAGGAAAATAAAAATATGAAGGCTAGGGGCCCTCAAACCATTCATAAAAGCCCTTACTATTTGAAAAAAATGGACTTATGAGCGGGCTACAGTTCTGACAGGCACACAGAGGGTGCACAATGCACAGAATGCGTAGAGTAATGAATCTTGTTTCATGCACAATGCACATAATGTACGTCTATGGGCCTGAAAATCCATGCACTTCCTGTCATGCATCGGGGAAGAAATTTCCAAGTGAAATACTCCTTCCTTAGCTTCGAATTTTGACTTTGGTAGGTTGGGCTTGGACGGTTTTGGTACCTTCATGTCAAAAAAATCAAAATGAAGTGCTCTTAAGACTTAAATAGGGAGGAATTTGATATCGATCCCCAGTATGGTCGCAAATATGTTGTGTTGGTTTTGTCAATTGGGTGAGAAAACACACAAAACATGCATGTTTAGTTAAGCATGCTAAACAAGACAAAAGTTTGTGAGTTGGTTAGAAAAACCAAATACACATGAAAACAAATAAATACAACTAAAAAAAACTAAGAAATAAATGTTAGAGAAGCTTGAGAAACTAAAACCATGAAAATAAAAAAATGACCAACATATAGATACCAATGGATCAATAGATTGATAGACTAAAGACCGTAGATAAAGGTAGGGACTTATGAGTCTCCTCTTCCTCCTTGGGAGGGCTCTTGAGTTACATAATTGATATCTTTTCTCTTCATACAATGGAATAAATGGAAAATGGTGAAGGAATACAATGCCTATTCCCTCAAGAGGCGAGTGGAATGACCTATTGCAATGGTGCTTGAAGGCTTCAAAGAGAAATGAGGATTCTCAAAGAAGAATTCTTGCAACATAACAGTACCTTGAAGATATTATTTTCTTAGCACACCCATGACAGATATTTATAGCATCCATTAATGGAAAAATGTTATTGGTTCATAGTGTGAGCAAGGGGCCTTTTAGGGCACCCTCTAGACCTTGACCAACCTCCAAGATATATTTCTCTTAGATATGAGTGTGAAATCATGTTGGGGGTTAGACTAGAAGTGGTTGAGGGGATGAAAATATCCATAAATGCGCCATTCATAGAAGTGTGTGGATTTTCTCATAGACAGTCATACATCTTGCGCATAGTGCACATTGAGGCTTGTGTTAGCCTGCGCATTATGCGCACTGTGCATGCGCTTCCTTTGGTGAATTTGCACACTTTAATTTTTTGACCCAATTCTATAGTTTTCGCCTTTTGAATGGATTTTGGTGTTGTAGGTGGACTAATTACTGCTAACATTGATGTTTTTCTTCAACCATTGTGTGCAATGTTGCAGACAATTTTTCAGTGATAACAAAGGTAATGGAACAATACTATCCTATTGATAACTACAAAGACTAGTACATGAGATGGACCACACTGCGTGATTTGAAAACAAGTGAGTACTTACTCTACACAAGTTTTTAATCAAGATTCATTTTCTAATGAATTAATTGCATAAGGATTAAAAGGAATATGAGTCCATGATTAAACATGATTTTAAACAATAATACATAACATCCATGACCTCAAATGGCATAAAGCACATAAAAAGACAAGAGAGACAACCAATGTTGGTAACAGAGTTCACCCCTCCTGGGCTACATCTCCGGACCCGCTTCAATTGGAATATGGATCGCTTTTATTCCTTCCTCAAAATATTTTGGGACCTTATCATAAGTGATTGCATAAGATATTCCTTCTTCTTCAGTGAGGATTCAAGAAGACTATTCACACTCATATCTCTCCCTACATCAAGAAGCAAAATTCCTTACATGAATAAGTCTCTCAATGCTTAGGAGTAGTGGCACTATGGCTCTCTAACTCCACTCATTAACTCTCCATTACTCTCCCTCAATACATAGGGCTCATATAAGTTCTTATATAGTTTTGTTCACTCACTCTTAAAAAAGAACATTAATTCCTAGATCCACAATAATAGGATCTAATTACAAAAGAGGAAAGACAAGATCCATGAATTTAGGATCTCAAACTATCTTCAAGCACATAATGGGAAAAGTCTCAAAACCACCCAAGACTCTTCATCCATGTCCTTGATTCTCTCAACCTATAATTGAGAATAATGGCAAATTGGTGTGAGGTGGTTTCTCACATAAAAACCAATTTTCAAAATTATAATTTAATGATAAATGAGTGAATCTAATTTTCCTCACAAGTATTAATCATTTTACATCAAAAGTGAATAATATATGAGTTTTCCTAAAGCTCATAAAGAATAATTAAATGCATGAGCATCTCATAAAACCATAAGAATGAATGAGACCCTTTTCTCACAAAGAATTAATAAAATGCATGAGAAATATAAAACTAAAAGCATATAAGTTCACCACCTTCACCACTCTACAAATAAACTTGGTGAACACAATAAAGTCCTTCTATGTGTGGAAATTTGTCCAGATTACGCCTCCCCACAAAGAACCTTTTAGTCTCCAAAAGTATCACCTTTATCTCTATGAAAATTTCCTCAAAAGGTGCATTCTTTCAAGACTCGTTCACATACATACTTTGGAATCAGAATGCAAAGCCAACACTTGCAACTGCTACAAAGAAAATGTCTGGAAAAAGACACATCCCTTGTCTCCTTCACCTCTGTTCTTCGGAGATCGAAATGCAAATCCAACCTCTGCATAAATTTGCAACCTATATCTGACCTGTACTTCAATCTTTGGAGTACCTTACTTGCCAAGAGTTCATAACTACACTCATTGGTAAAGTTTACAATGAATGTCAAAATAGGCCTAGGAAAATCATCTCAATCAACTGTTTACATAATGATTACAAAATGAAGCCACTTAATGCTTATGGTGCAAAATAACGCCTCTCACTTTTCTCACTCAAGAGTGGCTAAACAACCATTAAAATGCTTCATAATCATTAAGTTCAATGTTAAAGTAACATGCCTCAAATGTGCACTAGTGGTGGAACTTTATGGTTTCCAATCTCCACTACAAAAAGTGAAACTTATATCAAAAACATTTTTTCCATGAGTTTATAAAACACTCATAAACATGTTTTACAAAGACTACCAAAATGGACTTAAGAAAGGCAATGCATCTTACAAAGAAGTGGGTACAATACCCATTACACATTTGGGAACATAAATAAATGCACTAGTGGTAGAATCTATCGTCTCCAAATCCACTATAAAAAAATGTGCACATAATGCATGTACAAAAATGGAAAACAAAGCCACCAAAAGTACTAGAGGATTTTCTCCAAAACAACATACAACCTCTTCCATATCCATCGAGGGATGATTTTAAGGATGGAAATTTATTTTTAAATGTAGAAACCTTGGTGAATCTTACTAATCCTTTATATAGTTTTTATAAAATTTTGGCCATTTTTAAGGTAAAATAATTTTATCCAATAGAATTTGGGCGAATCATTTTTAAAATAACGAATCTCGTTTTTGGAAAAACCATGAAAAATTAGTCCATTAGCGAAATTTAACCCCTAAAATCATCATCCAACGAAGTAAAACTCAAACATACATTGCAAACTGATCCATACATTTCGGAGATCACATATGCAACTACCTCACTTATTCTAATGAGGACACCAAATCCAAACATCTTTTGAGAGGCTAGAATAAATTCTAACCATAATCATTGTTCACGTATACCCGTGGGTATTTTCCAGCTGGTTCCAGATATCAAAATTGTTTCTGCCGCACAAAATATGTAGGCTAAGAATAAGAACCTCAATATGCAAAATGCTCACATTTCTCGGAAATCTCTCCATCCACTTTACTGCAGATTTCATCTCCATCCACTTTACTGCAGATTTCAACATAACTGCGAAAGAAAAAAATCTTCACAAAAGATATCCGTGGCTACTTCTTGCAGTCCTCTGACGATGTTTCTGCTTGGCGTTAGTGGGTCGTGTATATTGCACTACTTATTGTTGTTGTTTGTGCTGTTTTGGCCTCCTGATTTAGCCCCGGAGGCTGTGCATGGGCCAACAGACAAAAGAGTCGCGAGAAAGGCGTCGTCATTCCTGGGCCCAAAGGATGGACGAGAATCGAAAGTCTGATGGACATGAGCGTGGGTCTTTACCACCGCAAGATCGAATCTATGATTCATGTTCATCAACTTCGTGCATGACTCAAATGTCAAGGGGGCGTTCCTTTGAACATCGACCATTCCCATGCAATAATTCTCCAATCTGCAAATAAAACAATCCTCCAAATGTGCCCATTTATTGCTTGGCTTGATGCCCAATGACATGGGAAGATAACAAGAGTATCAGGGATCTGATCTGAAAAACAACTTCCGGTTCTTAACAATGGAAGTGCTAATTCGGATGGCATGATTCTACCCTCTTCGATCATTGCTAATACATTTCTTGAGGCTGTATGTGATACTCGGCTGTCATTTCCAATCCAAGAAACCTGCAATTCCAAATCTTGGCACATAATATTTTTCAGTAGAGAATCATCATCAAAGGTAGTTGAGTAGAGGGGAATATCCACCTCGACCCCCAGTTGAAAAAGGCATACTGCAACTCATTTCTTATGAAACTCCCATACAAAAATAAACACAAGCAATGGATCACATATGAGATTTTCTACAAGAGGATAATCGTGGTGCGAAGGAATGACTCCTGGATATTCCTCACTCATTCGGAACTCAAACCCCTCAGTGCCTATTCAATCACAGGCTCTTCGATGTCCACATCATCTACATAAGGATGCACCAAGCAGGCGAAGTAGAAGGTATGACTCCGCGTCAATTCTCACACGCTTAAGCGATGGCTCATTCATCTCCTTGGAGGGTAGTGACATCGTGCAAATATCCCGAAGGAGTAGAAGACAACCCTGATTTCTAGAATATCCTGGAGAACAACTCATTTCCAGTGATCATGTTTATGCTCACATGAAATTTTGGTGGGATTCCCCCAAGATCCACGCACATTTTGGTGGGATTTCCCACGATCCATGCGTATTCTGGTGAGATTTCCCACAATCCATGCGCATACTGGTGGGATTTCTTCATGATCCACATGCAATAATGAGAATATCATGATTGTCGAAAATTATGTGGATCTGAGGTATTACATTTCCCCTTTCGTTGTACCTGGATGAAAGTTCTTTGTGTGATGATGAAATGCTAGTAGGTGTATCACCTTTCACTTCTTCATATGACAACTGTTACCAATATGCATATCGTGACACCCAGTCCACCAACACAGATATAGCCACAATTTCAAAGGAAGCACACGATCTGTTTTTGTGGGAAGGAGTATCCATGATAAAACAAAAACCACCCATGGATTTGTGACAACTGGGAGGGAAACAAACTAAATCATCAAATGGAGGCCACCATGTAGAAATATAGTTGTACCATATCTACCATATGTAGGTGAGAGACCCCATCAAAGTTTCATGTTGATGGAAAGAGGCTAGAAAAAGACTTCCTCACATCAAAGTTTGTCAACATCGATCAAATGGAAGCTAACAATGACTAGAAAAGATGCAAACAGATCCATAAGACACACAAGTGGAATTCATGTTTTTTTTTCCACAACCATATTTGATAGGAAACAATAATGGCCTGCAAGATCACTGAACATGAACACGCTAGAGATGAAACTGTTCTTTGATAATCCTACTCAAATTTTCAAATATGTTATCCATTTCTTACTAAGCCATTCAAAAATGCTCCTTGGATAGTTGATCCTTTAGAAGAAATTTTTCTGGGATTATTGTCGTTGGACTAACTCCTTCATCTTCTTCTTCTTCCTTCTTTGTAGGAGCTTGTACGACTTTTTTTCCATGTTTTGGACGAAGTTGAGGATGAACTTTCCATAATTTCCCATTCCAATGGCCACTCATCTTGCAATGAGTGCAATAGTTCCTTTTCTTCTCTTTTAACATAATCTCCTTGTCACGAGGACGTGAAAGGTGTTCTTTCTTTCTTGTATCACTTCCGTTGGGCATGCTCGTCTTCGATACCCAAACTTTCTTCTTGTGATCCTTGGCTACATCATGGTTAGGAGACCTATGACCATAATCATTTTTCTTATATGTAAGAAAAGAATTTAAATGTCCTTTATACTTTCTTGAGTGGTTCTTATTCAGATGAGGACAAGATGGCTTGATTCCTTTCTTGGAATATGATGGTGAAGAAATGGTTTTTTCTTCAGCAACCTTTGCGAATTCTCCATTCTCTTCCTTGCCATAACCCAAACCTAAAAATCATGGTCTTTGTACCACCTCTATTGGCTGAGTGACTCATTGGCCATGAATGCCAAGTCCACCTCCTATGTATCGCATCTTCTTGAGGAGCTTCATGCCCACGTTAGTTTCATACTGAGAAAACATTGAACATGAAGAAACATCATATACCTCAGTTTGAGTTTGTGCATCCATGGTACGAGGCTCTTTGTCTTCCATTCGTTCACCATGCTGCAACTTATCCAGGAGATCATCCATGGATTTCAATTTGACTTGCAATTCTTCAATAATTTCGTTGAGGACTTCTCCATGAAGCTGAGACCTATCTTGAAGCACGTGCTTCTCTTCTTTTGCAACCTGCAAAAGCATCCTCAGCTCTAAGTTTTCAGATTGAATGTTTTGATTTATCTCTTCTAATTCTTGAAGTATTTCAGCTCACTTCACTCCTTTTCCCATCCTACAAAGCAGTCATCCTATCTCTGATACCACATGATCTGAAAATGGGCGAGTACTTACTCTACACAAGTTTTCAATCAAGAATCATTTTTTGACGAATTAATTGCATAAGGATTAAAAGGCATATGAGTCCATGATTAACCATGGTTTTAAACAATAACACATAACATCCATGAACTCAAATGGAATAAATCACATAAAAAGACAAGAGAGAGACAATTGATGTTGGTAACAAAGTTCACCTCTCTTGGGCTACGTCTCCGAACTCGCTTCAATTGTAATATGGATCACTTTAATTTCTTCTTCAAAAGATGTTGGGACCTTATCATAAGTGATTACATAAGATATTCCTTCTCCTTCAATGAGGATTCAGGAAGACTACTCACACTCATATCTCTCGATACATCAAGAAGGAAAATTCTTTTCATGAATAAGTCTCTCAATGCTTAGGAGTAGTAGCACTATGGATCTTTAACTCCACTCATTAACTCTCCATTATTCTCCCTCCTTACATAGGGCTCACATAAGGTCTTATATATTTTTCCTCACTCACTCTTAAAAAAGAGCATTAATTCCTAGATCCACAATAATAGGATCTAAGTACAAACAAGGAAATACAAGATCCATGAATGTAGGCTCTCAAACTATCTTCAAACACATCATGGGAAAAGTCTCAAAACCACTCAAGACTCTTCATCCATGTCCTTGATTCTATCAACCTATAATTGAGAATAATGACAAATTGGTGTGAGGTGGTTTCTCACATAAAAACCAATTTCCAAAATGATAATTTAATGATAAATATGTGAGTATAATTTCCCTCACAAGTATTAATCATTTTACATCAAAAGTGAATAATATATTAGTTTTCCAAAAGCTCATAAAGCATAATTAAATGCATGAGGATCTCATAAAAAACATAAGAATGCATGAGACCCTTTTCTCACAAAGCATCAATAAAATGCATGAGAAATATAAAATTCAAAACATATAAGTTCACCACCTTCACCACTCTCCAAATCAACTTGGTGAACACAATAACGTCCTTCTATGTGTGGAAATTTGTTCGGATCATTGTGACAATAGAAGATCCAAACGGTGTCAAAGTTCATAAATACTTTCCATACCTTGCGCACTAAGTTGGGAATCAAAGAATCCTAGTGTCATCTAGTTTTGACATACCATGGGGCTCTGCATAGGTACATGCAAACCAAAATGGATTTCCTAAAAATCTCATCATTAGGAGTTGTCTATCGATGTGTTGTCAAAATCGAGCAGAAATTTAGGCACAAAAAAAATGGGAGTTTGGGTCTTCAAATTTGCAGCAACCAAGGCATGGTGAATATGACCCTAACTAATAGCCTCCAGACAACCAGTCCAAGACACAAAACAATAAGGGTAAAGGAAATATGAAGAATGACACTAGGAAGTGGTGTGACTTCCACAAAATACCCTGGCACAACACCGATGAATTTCGCTTGAAACAATCATTGGTGGTCGAGGTCAAAGACAAGGAGCCAAACCTTGATTTAGAATCTGATCCAAAAAATGTTGAAAATAGACAGATCATCGACACAGAACCCATTGCTACTATCGCAAATGCAACGATTCAACCAGAAGAACCAGTAGATCCTGAAGAGGGGGACAACCTCTTCCATTCACAAATGTGGGTGAAGGGGACCCCATTTCATTTCATTGTTGATAACGACAGCTAGAAGAAACTCATCTTAGATGAGGTCGTAAAAAATTTGGGGTTGTCGATCATACACACCCACAACCATACAACATTGGGTGGATTCACTAGAGACGAGATCTCTGTGTCATCCAACAATGTCGCATGTTCTATGGCATCCATCCCTTTAAGAATGAGGTAGTGTGTGATGTTTCCCCTCTTGATATCTATGATGTTGTTTGGGACCAACCATATATGTGGAAACATCATTTTGTTTATGAGTCTTGACCCCGTAGTGTTTTTATTTCTCTGGGGGGTCAACTCTACAGGATACCAGAGGTAGTTCCGACTATTGTTCCACCAAAATAGTGCTGCAAGGTAATATCTCATACTGGAAAATTCATCCTCTTCACATTTGTTTCAAAGGATGCACAAAAGGCCACTATAACCACTGCAACCTCAACACCTTCTATATAACATAAGTAGATTGCCGAAGAGAAAGAAGATATTTTTTCTTCACCTACAATGGTGCCTACACAATGCCCTGTCAAGCTCAAAGACAATAGGATGGTGGAAAAAATTCAACCCCGCTAGAAACTGTTTTGTGAAAACCTTCCACAGACAAAAAAACACAACTTCTCCAACAAGGCACGCAACTCACCAAGATTCATATTTAGAAAACTCTTTCCCTTATTCCCCAGTCACTCAATGCAATGGAGAGCATTTCTTCCTAAGGGGGAAGGATTGATCCAGGTGAATATTGGTAGCCACCCACCTGTTCCAAATTCCAACTGGCTCATCTTGACATTTTCAACACATTTCTATGTAATGGGGATATTTCTTTGTAATTGTGGGGTTTTCACTTCTGAGGCTATCCCCAAGCCCTATACAACATCCAAGTGGATATTGGTGGTTTCCCACCTATTCCAACTAGCTTATTTGGGAAGTTTTTCATGTGAGTACATATTTATGTACTTCCAAGGCCGGTTTGGGGCCCTGAACAGTGTTTTCTTGGCTTGCCACAGTCAAACTATAAACAAAGTTAGAGTTTGATGACATAATGTGTAGTTTTCAAAAATACCTTTCTGACAGGCTATCACATGCCTAAAACGAAGATTGTATGAAAAATTTATGATCGCAGGAAGTTAATGTACTAACTTACCCCAACGAGGCTCAAATGACTGTTACACATAAAAAATAATCACTTTGATAATGTCACATTCTCATTGTCATAAGTTTCACAAGTGTCATAAGTGTCGCATTCTCATTCCATAATTATCACATCGCGAATGAGACCATGAAAACATTTGATACAACCCCTAAAACATATTAGAAGAAGAAGCCCCATCATTTGACAGTCGAAGCAAATGTTTTTCTATGAGAATTACTCATCTTGAGAACTTTTTGGAAGATCAACGCTCCTTTGCTAATATACAGGGATCTCTAGTGATCATTTTCCATCTCACATGGAGCATTGTAGTGCTCTATAGCCCATTGTAAGGGAGCATTGAATTGGTTGAGAAAATCTTGGAAGAAATCATTTTTTCTTCTAAAGACAACTATGGATGGATCGAGTTGGTTCAGCTCAAATCTAACCCCTAGTCTGCATCTAAGGAAGATATCACAACTGATGAAGCCATATCCTCAACTAATCCCAAATATAACCAAGGTTATTAAGCATCCCAAAGCCGGTAAATGGAGGCATTCTCATGGTGAACAAGGGTGGAAGAAATCAACAAAGAATCGTTATTCTGATCATGGATGTTTCGAGCAAGGGGTTGGACGAGGAGGACTTGGAGAGGCTGGTGCAACATCATCTGAAGATTGTAAGTTTCATTTTGAAGTTCTCATTAATATACTTAGACTATTTCTTTCTAGTATGTGTTTACATGTACTTGTCTATGATTGTCTTAATATTCATAGATAAATTGACTTTGTCTAATCCATTAGAGTAGGATATAGATATTTGTCTCTTGTTGTCCATTGCATGTACTATTTGGAACTCGCGGATTGGAGTAGCTTGGAAAAACTTTGAAAGTGAGGTGCATCATACTATCCCTCCTTCTCTCTTTTTTGATGGATAAAATTAATCTATAGGAATGGTAGTGTCCAAAGGTATTTTTTCGTCTTGGTATAGGGGTTTCTACTCCAAGGGAAAATTCACCTGTCCAGAGGGGAATATTTCCGTAAAAAAAAATTGCGACTCCACTGGGGACATGATTTTCAGTTTTTGTTCTTTCCTTGGTTCATCTGTTATTTTTCCCTATATTTAGATCTTGTTTGCTGATTTAATAATTCCTTACATATTTCATCTTTTCTAAGTTGTCTTACAGAGTCTCCGACTGAGTTTCCCTGAGTTGCTGAGATTTCTGAGTTTTTCTAAAAAAATTCTTAGGACTAGCACCCTTCCACTGTTTAAGTCAAAGCACTGATTGCTTGATTGACACTCCCCCAGAGTGTATTAGGGAGCATTTTAGTGCTCTGGTGCTTTTATTACTAGAGCATCGATTTTTATTCTTTTGAAAAATTGCAGACTTTTTTCTTGTTGGGCATGGTCCTTCGATATTTTTCTTTGACTCACATCTTGTTCTGTTGGATCTTGTCCTATGTTTGACTCAAACTTTCTAATTTTCATTCGTTTAGTCTTGATTGAGTTTCTGTTGTATTTCCTTATTGCAAAAACAATCATTTTCTCTCAAACTTGGTTTATTTTTGTTTCTATTCTCGATTATATGATTGTTAGAGGTTTTCATAAGGAATGTCATTGATCTAAATATTGTTTTCCTTACCTTTGATCCCTTACTCAATCATGGAAGACTATTAAATGGGACTTTTGGTTTCTTAGTGTTTTTCCTTTGAGTGCATTCTTTGTTTGAAATATTTTTTCTTCGCATATTTTGTATTTGAATCTGACTCTTTCATTTTCATTGAAATTAATGAAGCATTAAAGGATTTTCATTTTATTTCTTTTAAAATAAAAAAAACAATATAATTGTGATCTTGCTTTTGGGTAGTGTAGTAGATTAAATTTAAAAAATTGCATTTGGGAATTGGGTGTTTTTGTTGAAGAAATCTGAACCTCTTCTACATCCCGTATGCATGATTCATTGAAGAAAAAGATTTGCATCTCATTATTTTTTATTCTTTTGGAGTTGAGTCTAAAACATCAAAAGTTTCACTTCCATACCCTTGAGTAAACAACATCCCTAAAATGAAGCACTTATAAAATTGATCGGACACTTTTATATTATCTGGTAGAGAACCTACATTAACTTAAAGTGCAGGGATTTGGAATAGGCTGTGAGGAGGATAAATTTCCAAATCCATTAGAAAAACATAGAATATTGTGCTAGGGAGCGATAAATCCAATTGTTCATATAAGCATAGCCAAGATCCCCCTCACACATAGGGGTTAAACATGAGGTCGAATGCGGGATTGAAACAAATCTTTCCTCTCTGAAGCTTAACCCATGTAGTAGATTGGGGATTCCTCTTGAGAAATGAGTGGTTTTATTTGGTCAGAGAGCTTCGTGAATCCTGAATCCATTCGAGGTTCTCAGTAGTATTCCGATCCACTTGTATTCAATTCTTTTGAATAATTTTAGACTTGTTATCGTGCCCATATGTTCCTTCCTGAATTTTGAATGCACCCACCCGAAGGATGACTACAAGTTGTAACCTTAGTGGCATATATTTGTAGGGTTTATATGCAAGGTGATGGTGAATGAGAGTCCTCATTGTACCTGGTTCAAACGTTGTTCAAAATCACTTGGGCTCTTTGGAGGGTACACCCACAGGTAAAACTATGTGGGAACTTTCGCCAAGGTGTAAGTCCGTTAAGAAGGTCACCAACATAACTGATCCATCCCCTCTATCCCAACCCCTTACTATATTTATCTCACGATGTAGTATTTCATCACCAACTAGTGGTTTCATTGTGAGAAGGTTTGTTTGTTTTTTTGCTTCTTATATTTGTAGCATGTGCATTTTGTTTTCCTTAGTGTACCTTAGGTCGAGTTAGTGTCAATGGCATCAATTCCTAGGAGTACCAACGAAAGAACCCATTTTCCCAAGGAACCTTTCACCTTTTATTCTTTTGGAAATGTTGGTCCTTCGTTCATTGCCACATTGAGTCTTTCGGGACTCACCATCGGGTCACCAGTTTGGTTGTTCCCCACTACGGTTACCTCAAATTTTCCTAGTGCTTCAAATGCACCTAATGCTTCAAATGGAAGTACACCACCCATAAATCAACCTCATGTCGACCTTTCTCCTTCTTCACCTATCAAGTCTCCTTCCCTTTCTTCTTATTCGCCTAGTGAAATCTCTAAAGCAAGTAGACAAGTTGATAAGAAGAAGATGAAACGAAAGGGGAAGAAGAAAAAGAATCAGAAAGAGACCAAGCCTTCAACTGCATGAGGTCATGTTATATCCAATAAACCATCTATTGTTAATTGTACTAGGAGTGTTGATAAAGTTGACAAGCCTAAAACGAAGAATCCTAAACCCAAACTCCCTTGTAGGATTTGTAAGGGTGACCACTTTCTGAGGTATTTCCCTGGTATCCCCAAGGTCTTAGAAATGTGGGCTTCCACATCATCAACCTCTACTGAACATGCTAATGAAACCCCATCAACTAGTGACGTTAAGGTTGGTAAGAAGAATGGAACTGTCAAATTTCCTTGTATATTATGCGAAGGTGATAATTACTCTCATCTTTTTCCTCTTATGGATGAGGATTCGTTTCTTTTGGAAAATATTCAAATTCTAACAGGTTATCATAAGATCTCTCCCAAAGTGTCATTAGTTGATGTACTGGTCAATCTGGTTCCATCCCTGGTCAATCCGGTTGATCAGGTGCTCAATTTGGTCTCATCCTTAGTTGAACCACTAACCCAAGTAGTTGATCTAGTTCCACCATCTATAAACCTAACTCTTCATATGAAAAGTGAAACCCAAGTGACTGATCCAGTTTTGTCATCGATCGAACCCACTCTTCATTTGAAGAGTGCCAAAGTGATGAATCTGGTTCCTTCATCGGTCGATACCACTTCTCATTCAAATAGTGAGAATGTCACTAAAGTATACCTCGTTAATATTGATTCATGTAGAAAAGGGGCACTCCACCCATCCCAATGGCACCCCCTTCAAGCAATCAAATAATTTCTATTAATTGGAATCATTTGACAGAATCCTGTCTTCCTTCTTAAGTGCCTTTCCAAATCAATGTCCAGGTTTGTGATAGGAATATTCCTAACACTATAATAGATGAAGGTTCTTATGTTATCATCTTATCCGCGAATGCTTGGAAATATTTTGGTTCCTCGCATATTGCGCCCGTGACTCAGAATTTGTTGACCTTTGATAAAAGAGTTAGTCAACCTTTAGGGATCCTTCCTCAATTTCTGGTTATTTAGGGAGAAAAAATGGTTTACGTCGACGTGATGGTAGTTCACAACCCCTTGGAATTTAACCTACTCCTCGATGGAGACTATGTCTACATTATGAGGGCCTTTTTGTCCAGTCTCTTTCAAGTGATATGTTTCCCTCACAACAGAAAAATTGTAACGATCGACCAAATTTCATTCATTGAACCTCATCTGATGGTCAACCATCTCCCTTCCCTAAACGGTCCATACATGCTAGAGATGTTTTCCCTGTCGTAAGTCAATTATGTAATGTCCTTCCCCATGAGTTCAACCCCTAACGAGAGAGAATCTCTCCCTTCTCCCGACTTAGATCCGTTAGTTGACATGGTAATCTCTTTGATAGGGCTATTAGATCCATATCTCCCTACCCTTATCGATGTCATCGACATGTATTCCTTCTAGAGTGTTTTTCTTCTATCTAGCGAAGATCGCCTTGAGGCCATGGCTGACATTTGTCCCTTGACATGTATTCGTTCCAAATCATTTTCCTCTTGGAAGCCATGATCAAGGAGAGGTTTTGAGCATAGTTTTTCTTCTATGTGGAAATCTCGTTAAAAAATGAAACATATGTCTTGAGCATAGTTTTTCTTCTCTATGGCAAGCTCGTTAAAAAATGAAACAAAAGATATGAGCATAGTTTTCCTGTATGTAGCAAGCTCATTAAAAAATTAAAATAAATATGGGCACTGAACCTAGATCCACGAGCATAGTTCTTTTCATGTGTCAATCTTATTAAAAACTGAAAAATTCACCTCTCCTATCAAGTAGTCTGTTCATTAGATCTCATAGATATCGAGTCGAGTCTTTAGCTAGATATCATAGATGTTGAGTCAAGTCTTTAGTTAGGTCTTGTATTTGGACCTTCATTTCATCTACCTTTGTCACTTGACCCTTTATCCTCCATCTGGTACAAAAATCGATGAAAATATAAGTGTCAACGAATGAAATGAGGCTTGGGTGGACATGTTTCCAGCCTTCGATTACCATTCTGGAGTTAAGCCGCTAGATTTTCAAGTTGGGGGTAGAGTACCAAACATCCATGGGTATCCCTATTGTAGGAAAATTCCCCTGTGGACAGGTGAATTTGCTCTTAGATTCTAAACCACTATACCAAGACAGAAAATATGCTAACATTGGACACTAACATTCCTTTGAATCTAACTAACTAATCAGAAAGAGAAGGAGAAGGAAGAATATTTGATGCACCTTATTCCGATGTTTGTCCTTTCTGCTCCAAGTTGAGATTGATATCTGAGCTCCTTGGCACCATTCGACACTTGTAATGCAATGGACAACAAGAAGACAAAGAACTCCTACTCTAATATATAATATTATTCTAATCAAATCCATGTATAATAGACAACATATGTGAAGATACACAGATTAGAATGGAATAGGCCAAGAATTTATTAATGAGAACTCAAAAGAGATACTTACAAACCGTAGATGAAGTCGCAATAGCCTCTCCAAGTCCTCCTTGTCAAACCCTTGCACAAATCACCCAAAATCATAGGTTTGATATCCTAAAGTTTTCTCCCAAGACCATAGGTTTGATACATCCAATATGCCTTCATCATATCCATGGAAAGCCCTCATTATATAGGATTTGGAGGCTTAACCACCATAGAGAGGATCACTCATTAGATCCACTAAAAATGGATCTGAAAGATATTTAGGGAGAAAAAATCTCTTAAGTATTTTAGGGAGGAAATATCTCTCAAGGATTTTAAGGAGGAAATATTTCAACCATCCATGAGATCCTCCACCTTCCCTAGAAAATAGGAAACCAAATGTGAGGTGGATTCTCACAATTAATTAATTTCTTTTTCATGAATATTAATAATAATTCATGTGCACTTGGTATTTTGGCCTTCATGTAATATATCTCTCCTCCACATTGACTAGGGATTGTGACATAGGTTATTCCATGGTTCCAAGGTGTATGAGACACTTATATGACACTTACGACACATAGGGAAAGGTACCTAGTGTTGGGCTCTAAATATGTCCTAAAATATAACCTCTATACATCATCCAAAGGTAGGCGCTGGCGTAAGCGTTTTACTTGTCGCCTACGTAGGTTCTTACCTTCCATTTTCAATACTCGTCCTCTAGAGATGCAACCCATGCAAAGGGACAACAATCATAGCAAAAGGAACATAAATCATTCTGTTCAAATGAACAACAAAATGAACATCAATCGTGACAAGGGAACAACAGTCGTTATATTGGGACGAACTAATGTTGTATTAATTGAGTTGTAGTACTTGCCCAACTATCTAATTTGTCAACCCGGGGTTCATAAACTGACGAAGCACATGAAAAGTATATGCAATATTGAAGTGAGACTAATCTAATATAATGTTTAAGCTACAAATGAAATTGAATCATTAATCTAAGACACGACTGAAATTGAATCATTAATCTAACACACGACTGAAATTGAATTAATCTAGTTGCGTAAATGAAATTACTCTAAGAATGGGAAATTGCGTAAAGGAAATTAATCTAGAAATGGAGCACTACATGAAGAAAAGAAGATATAACAAGTGAAGAGTTGAATGGCACAATAACGTATGAGATATCTCACCAATGAAGAAATCTTACATTCAATAATCAAATCAATCTTCATAACAGAATAATGAAAGCATGAAAACCAAAACCATGAATCAAAGCTAAGAATCCCTTTCTCTTTCAAATCCTAATGACTACCATTAATGACTACTCTAATTCTAATTACATCCTAATTGAATCCTCATGAAGAGAGAGCACTCTCTTTTATACATGAGAGCCTTGAAGATAAGATAACCATCTCATTATTACAGATCCACTATTCTCTCAACTATTTTCCCATTATTACAAAATATAATCCCTTCAAATCCTCACACATATCTCTCATATATCTTGGATAGGATATTCCAACCAAATATCCATGATCTTCTCCTTGGAATGGGCTTGAATTATCTCTTCAAATCTTGAAATGGTGGATGAAGTATTCAAGAAGTCCTTTTGAATTAATCCTTCACATATTCCTACACATTACAAAGCTCACACATTTTTGAGATATATATGAAAACATGTCAATTTTCTAACATTTAATCACAAATTCCCTTTTAATACTAAAATTAATAAAGTGGAGAATAATAAGGTGAAACCCAAGTATATTTATGGAAATGATATCGTGAAAGGTTAATGGGGCGATGAAATGTGGAGAATGATGAAGGGAAAGGTGGATGAAAATAGGACATTTCTGAGCCCCAACACCTAGGTGTGCAAATTTCATGTGTAACAAAATTACCCCTAAAGTGTGAGGTTGAAAGAGAGAATGATGGTCGAAACATTTTACAAATATTTAATGCAAGGGTGTGGAGTTGGAGAACCTGGAAGAAGCTGCAAACAACCATAAAACCGTATTAAAAAATGTTCCATTTCTGAGGCAGGAATACCTATGCTCGGAATCTGATATGACTCAAAGAATGGTCACCGAACAATACACTGTAGATCCATGCAAAATATTTATTAAGGATATGGCCACCAAAGATACAATGTGGATCCATACCTCCATGACATGAACTGATCGTAGCCATGATAAATACAGAGTGGAGCTACGAGATGATAAAACATAGCCATGGACCAATACAATGTTGATCTATGTGATAGTATATACATCATCATGCTCAAATGATCTCCTTCGCAGCATGGGAAAAGAAGTTTAATAGGGTTAATTCTCAACCCGGGGTCTTCGTCCCAATCCCTATGATGTACGAATCTAGCCACGTGAATAGATGTTTTGATGTCGAACATGGTAAAAACCACTTGATTACCGGTCATTGAGGTAAACCATCAAAAAGTGGAAGGGAAATCACCAATGATATCAATGACTCCCAAGGTATCCTAGTACATTCCAACGATTATGAATAAATGAGATGAAGTCGAACCTTTGTGGAATCATTTGATTAGAGGTCAATGATGAAAAACTATTGTCGAAGGTGAGGAGGCTTTCCATTGAGGCATGCAGGTCCCAAGTTACAAACTGGTTTCTAAGTCTAATTCCTGGATGATGTGTTGAATTCGATAGGAAGAGACGCGTCGAAGGAGGGCCTTGATGTATACCCAATCAGTGACACAAAACTGACATAGGAAAGTGATGTAAGATGGTGAATCAAATGAGTATGGACTGACACAGGAAATGGAAACTGGTAATACTGCATATGGATGGTTTGAAGTGAAACCTCCCTTGAACATGATGAGGCATGACAACTGACTTGAAATAATTGACTCGACAAGTACCAAGAATGCAATGTGACGAAAATAAGATCACTCTTCGACTAGACAAAAAAGTATGGCGACACATGGAATTGGTATGACTCAGAGACAAGTGGATTACCCAACTGTAAGATGAGATGCAAACAAGTGCCATGCTCAAGGGAGACAAAAGCTGCCATAAAGGATTCTCAAAAACATGACCCACTTCCTTCAATTCCCCCCCCCACCCAGATAGATGAGTACCTATTTTTAATTTAACGAGCTCGAGGAGGATAACCCATTCTCGATATAACTCACCTTCAGTAAGTTCATCTTCCTTTGTTTAACGAACTGGAAGAAGTAAGGGTTCGTTCCCATATGGACCCTTGAATGTCTAGTTTAGCGAGTCCAGAGAAGGAAAAATTGGTGGTTTTTCATGTTTAGAGAGTTTGAAAAGAACTTAAAGGAAACTCCAAGATTGTTCTTTTCCATAATTTTAGTCTCGTGAGGCCGAAAAAGAGATAAACTACCACTCGAAAGATGCCCTTTCAAACCTTTTAATGAGTGTGAAAGGAAGCAAGATCACTCAACAATGTTTTCATGTTTAGAGAGTCTGAAAAGATCTTAAAGGAGATTCCAGGGGGTTTCATTTTCATATAACCTTTACTGGTACGAAAAAGTGATAAAAGTCTACTCAGTTACATTCTCATGTTTTTTCGAGCATGAGAAATAACAAAGACTAAGATCGGTATTGGTTTCATTTTTACACAAGCTTGAAACTAAATTAAACTATGCTTGTAAAATTACCAACGTAATTTCCAAAGTTAGGGATACCCATGGATGGTTGGTATTCTTCCCCTAGCTTGAAAAACTAGCGACTTAACTCCATAATTATAATCAAAGGTTGGAGAGATGCCAACCCAAGCTTCAATTCATTCACTGAATTTGAGGTTGTCAGCAATTTTTGTACTAGATGGAGAAAAAGGATAAGGGTGGATGAAATGAAGGTTCAAATACGAGACCCAATGAAAGATTCGACTTGTTAGGAGAGGTGATTGTTTCATTTTTTAACGAGCTTGACACAGGAAAAGAATTATGTTGAAGACCTCTATTTCATTTTTTAACGAGATTTCCACAGAGAATAAAAACTATGCTCATGGCTTTGGGTTCAATCCCCATATTTCTGTTTCAGTTTTTAATGAGCTTTCTACAAAGAGGAAAATTATTCTCTTATCTTTTGTTTCATTTTTTATTGAGCTTTCCACAGAGAAGCGAAACTATGCTCATATCTCCTTCTTGATTATGGCTTCCAAGAGGACAATTCTCTATAAGGACACCATGTCAAGGGACAGAACTCGGTCATGGATTCCAAGAGATCTTCACTAGATGAAAGAACAATTCTCTGGAAGGAACACATGTTGAGGGCCACGATAGGGGTAAGGTGATCATGCTCTACTAGCCCTATCGAAGAGATCACCATGTCAACTACTGGATCTAAGTCATAAAAGGATGATCTTACAGTGAGAGGCTAATCTTCATCGGTAGTTGAATGCATGGGAGATAATGCCATGTAATTGACCTATGACAAGGGAGATACCGTTTTCATATACATACTATTCAGGGAAGGCAGATGGTTGACCATCAGATAAGGGTCAATGAAAGAAAGTTGGTTAATCATTACTATGTTTCCATTGTGATGGAAACACATCACTTGAAAGAGAGTGGACACAAAATCTCTCATAGAACATAGTATCACCTGAGGATTAGGTTAAAGTCCAAGGGTTTGTGAAATACTATCACATCGATGCAGACCATTTTTCCTCCCAAAGTAACTGGAAACTGATGAGGGATCCCCAAAGGTTGACTAGCTCTTCTGTCAAAGGTCAACAAATTTTGAGTTAGAGGCACAAGCCACGGTGAACAAAAAACTTTCCAATCATTCATGGATAAGATGCTAACATAAGCACCTTCATCTATTACAGTGTTAGGAACACTCCTATCACAAACCTACATGGTGATTTGGAAAGGAACATAAGAGGGAAGACGGGGTTCTTTCAAATGATTTCAATCGATATAAATCATCTGATTGCTTGAAGGGGGTGCCATAGGGATGGGCAGAGTGCCCCCTTGTCTATGTGAATCAATACTAATGAGGTATACCTAAGAGAGATCCTCACTCTTTGAATGAGGAATGGAATCGAAGGGTGGTGGAACAAATCGACCACTCTGGTTGCACTCTTCAAAGGAGGAGTGGGATCGACCAATGGCGGAACCAGATCGACCACTTTGGCAGTCTTTACAGGAGGAGTGGGATTGACCGATGATGTAACCAAGGAAACCACTTTGGCACTCTTGAGAGGAGGAGTGGGATCGACCGATGATGGAACTGGATCGACCACTTTGGCACTCTTTGGATGAGGGGTGGGACTGACCGATTAAGGGACTGGATGTATCACTTGGGCTTCACTTTTCAAATGAAAATTGGGGTTGAGTGATGACGGAATTGGATCAACTACTAGTTGATGGGACAATCCCTTAGAAAGTGGTCACCCTTACAAAGACTGCAAGGGAATTTGGGTTTCAGATTCTTCGTTCTAGTCTTATCAACCTCATCAACACTCCCAGTATGATTAACAATAGCTGGTAGCTTGGATCCAACATCTGATGTGGTTGGAGGCTTCGTCATTTTTGGGTTTTTCTTCTTCTTCTCTTTATGTTTCTTCTTCTTCTTATCAACCTAGATACCTTCTTTAGATCTTTAACTAGGCGAAGAAGGAGAAAGAGAAGGAGAATTAATGGGTGAAGAAGGAAAAAGGTCGACATGAGGTTGATGTGTGGGTGGTGTACTTACATTTGAAGCACTAGGTGCATTCGAAGCACTGGGAAGATTCGAGATCACTGGAGTGGGGAACAACCAAACCGATAATCCGATCGTGATTCCTAGAAGATTCAGTGTGGCAATGCATGAAGGACCAACATTTCCAAAAGAAGGAAAGGTGAGAGGTTCCATAGGAAAATGGGTTCCTCTATTGGTACTCCCAGGAGTTGACACCATTGACACTGACTCAACATAAGGTCCACTAAGGAAAACAAACAACACATGTGACAAATCTGAGAAGAAAACAATCAAACAAAACTTCCCATAATAAAACCACTAGTTAGTGATGAAATCCAACATCATGAGATAAATATAGGAAGGGGTTGGGATAGAGCAGGTGGATCCGTTACATTGGTGACCTGCTTAACGAAATTACGTCATGGTGCAATATTCCACACAATAATCGTGGATTTACCCTCGAAGGAGCCTGAGTGAGTTTGACCAATGTATGTTCCAGGTATAGTGAAGACTTCCCTTCACCGTCACCTTGTGTAAAGAACCTAAATATTATGGCTACAAAGGTCACCAATTTGTAGTCAGCCTCTCGGAGGGTACAATAGACAGTCGAGTCCAAACATATGGGTAGGATAACAAGTCCGAAATCCTTCAAGAGAACTGAGTACAAGTAGACCGATAGAACTCCAGAGGACCCCGAACGGATTCATAATTCATGAAGCACCGAGTCCAAATCAAGATAGTTGGACCTCAATAAGAACCCCCAATATACAATCTGACTACTACGAACGATTAAGCCTCAGAGGGATAATATTCATTGCTCTCCCGAATGCAACCTTGTGTGTAACCCCTATGTGAGAGGGGGATCCAAGATATGCTTATACAAAAATTGGATTTTCTCTCCCTATTGCAAGATGCTAAGTTTGTTTGACAACTTTGGAAATTTATCCTTTCAACGTATTCCAAAGCCTTACACCCTAAGCTAATGTAGGTTTGCTACCAAAAAATATAAAAATATCTAATCAATTTTTATAAGCGCTTTGTTTTTAAGGCTATTGTTTACTCAAGAGGAAAATGGCATGGACTAAGTGATGTTTTGACCGACTCTAAAAAATTCAAAGAAATGAGAATGCAAATATTTAGAACATACATGACAAAACATAATATAAAATATAAACACCTATTTGGCCTATAAAAAAGGGAATCAATAAATATAAACAATGCCAGTTGTAATAATAATTAGTGGGTGCCTACATGGACATTAAAAATAGTACTTAAAACCTTGTAAATCGACTCTCATCGCAACTATATCCACCCCAAAAATACTCTAGTGCACACAATACATAGCTCTTCGAATAGGCAGATTGAAGTTTTGAAATGACGAAGGTAAAAAATTGCTCAAATACCTAGGGAAATTACTTTGGAACCCTTCATGATATGTAACCTCTTGCAAAAATCATTTAATATTCTGTAGTGAGTATTCCATATTAACAATTTCTTTTGTTGAAAGCGCTCTCTGAGCCACAAAGAAGGCATTGGCATTATAAGAATTGGAAAAAATGACGACATTTAGACTAATTTGAAAGGAAAGAGTGAGAATGTCCTAGATTTTTTTTTGACATGGTATCAATAATATGTAAAACGAAATTGGATGGAGCATATATTAAAGTTCTTCTTGGGTTCCAAATTTATACCGAATAAAACACATGTAATGCATAAAAGTATTAATTCAAATAAATAAAGAGTGTTAAGAGAAAGAAACTTGGGTGCTTACTCCTATGGAAAGTCTCCAACAAGCACCCAATCTCTATCCTTCTCTTCATATCTAAGAATATATTCTGAACCATGTAGGAGATCCATCAATTTTCTCTCACTCAAACCATCCCTGCCTGGTACTCCATGAGATCCACATAAACCCTATTTGTTCATATCCAAGCTTATCAAAATTCATTATAAAATAGAAACACAATTAAATGCATATAGAATGGGGACGCACCAAAAGTAAAGCAACTGCTAATTTCAAGTCTTCTTTTTGTAGATAAGGATCCCCATCCATGCTAACTTTAACACACAAATCATTTGATCTATACTTTCCATCATGCTCATGATTTGTCTTTAGGTTAGTATCCAAACCATTCTTTCTTGTTGAAAGAATGAATTGTTTTCATATAGTGTGTGTGAAATGGTAATTTGTACTTTTTTCCGTCAACGTTCATATTGTTACTTTAATTTGTACTTTGGCCCTTCAATTTTCATTTAGTTTCCATCTCACGCACAATGCACTTAACCAGCCTTGAAATCCACAGAATTCCAAATCCATGTTTGGATCGACATATTTTCAACAACATATTTACAATAACTCATTCAATCCTATAGGCTAGACCTATTTGGTTTTATGAGAAGATTATGCATCAGGTAACTATTATATCAAAACGAGAAAACGTTGTCAACCCATATTCACTTCCCATCAATGCTGAAAGTTCATGCCAATGAAGGGATTCAATCATCCATACACCCTATTTAATTCCAACATCTGCATGTGATGTGCCACCGGTTGACAACTGTTATCTCCCACGGTGCATGGCTTGCAATTCGAGGCACTTGCAGTTGTGTACAGATGTATATAATTTCCGGAGCAACAAAGCCTCCCATGAAACTAGAATGGAAGGTTGATTGTAGGATGAAAGCTAGAAAATCTCATTAATTGTTGTTGCAAGTTATTATCTGAGGTTGTGTTGTCCTTTGAAATTAATGCATGGTCGGTGGAAGGTGTATCCATAAAGGAATATACGAGATGAGTATTTCATCACGAGATAATCACCTTGGTCAGTCAATGAAAAACGAATGAGACAGATGTGAAACCTTTAGGGGTTTTCAAATGAATTTTTGTATTTATATCTTATAATTTAAAAGGAAAACCCGAAAAAAAACTAGTCTATTGTTAAAAACAACTTAAACTTCATTCCAAATAAAAACATATATAATGTCATTTAAACTAGCTCATATCATGGAAAAAACCGTTGTCAAAATTATCTTTGTTAATTATATACACCGAGTTAATGAATACTTACCTGGAAGTAGCATCCATTCTAGGGTTATTTGCAGAAGGAATATGATTCTAATTAGACCCATGCTGTGATTCAATAAGAGGCCTCTCTCGTGGCATCTTAGAATCTATAATATACTTGACACTAGTTGAAGCAACTCCATCCTTGATATATTTTCCAATGGATTTAAAAGGTATAACATGTTAAAAGTTATAAAAGATTTAAAAAGATAAAAATAAAACTCTTTTATACAAATGTTAAAAACATATCACGTAACAAGTTTAAAAATGTGTCATTGAAAAATAAAGGCATTTCCAAGTGACATTCATGGCCATCTGCGAAAACGAATGCACGCTTATCCTTGACGCTACCCACAACTACTCACTAGAGCTGACCAAGATCATTTCCCACCAGAGACGAGGAAAATAAATAGTTATTGGACGTCATCATCCTATATTTTCCTAGTTGTCAATAGTAAGCGCCTCAAGCTCTAGATCTCCACCCCCAAGTAGGCAGGGCCATTGACAGATAATTCAAGAGTGCTCACCAGGCCTGCATACCCCTTCCAGTCAACAGAAGCAAAGGGAATTGATAATTAGCAGGATAGGAAAAGTCAACAGAAGCAAAGGAAATTGACACTAGTACATATTGAAAAAATTGTGACGTTCTATTTTCAACGTTATGGAAAAAATTGGCCATACTGTCAAAAAATAGAGGAAATCTTAAAATTTTTTTATCCATATTTCCCGATAATCTTGTTATTACGATGTACTACTAAAATTGTCACTCTTGTGACAAATTTTGGAGGATGTCTCTCTTGCGACGACTAAAACATTTCGTCTCTCTTGCGACATTGGTGAAATATTCTTCGCACTTGCGATGTTGTGGACACTAGGTTTTCCCCACCCAAATGGTCACCTAGTATTTGACCAAGTCAAATTTGACTTGTTCAGCTATCGTCGGAATTGCAACGTTATAAAATCTATAAATATGTTGCATTTTACGGATGTGCGACAAGTTTGTTATAATAACGAAATTTTAAAAAGGGTATAATCTGGTCTTCTTAGCGAAAAAAAAAAAAAAAAATTTAGTATATGTCCATGGGGAAGAATGTCATAAAACATTAGAGGTGGGAAAAAATTAAAGAGGGTGAAAAGGGTGACGGTAAATGTTATTTCCCTTGCAAAAAATGTTGTACTAGACGTCCCGAAATAGTTTTAATAGAAACAACTAAAAAACATTGTAGAAAATATGGGCACATGGACGGGGGATCAAATGAATATCGTCCCATGGTAATTAACTATGTATATATATATATATATATATTCATTATTTGTTTTAATATTTATTGTATTCTCAAACTTTTATATTGTTTTATACATCCACTAATTTTTCATGATTGTTTGTAATTATAAAGTTAGATTCCCCCCCTAGCTTTATGCACAAAGAACCAAGTAGTAGCATAAATGATGATGTACAAGATGAAGATCTTGAAGTAGATAATGAATATCAATTTAATGATCCCATGGAAGTAGATGACAATAATAACATAGTTCAATATGATGGGACAAATCAAATGATCCAAGACTTATTCGGTCATCCAGATGAGGATCATGGGGACAATAGTGATGGTATTTATGATGAACCTCTGGTTGAAAAGAAAAATAAACGACTTTATAAAGGGTCAAGAGAAAATGTTCTCTCCACTACATTGTTGTTGGTGAACTTAAAGGTTACGAATCATTTGTCGAACACTTGTATGAAACAAATCCTAAGGTATGTAATATGTTTCATCACATCTACATAAAGGTTGAATTTTCCCCATTTTTTTAGTGTTAATTAATGTGTAAAATAAAAATGCAATATTTAAAATTACTATTATTTACAGTAACTATTTATTTTTTATGTTTTAGATTGTTAGGTGAATTTTTGTTACCCTCATCAAATATTTTACCTCACACATATCGAGATTTACATGCCATTATGAAAGACATTAGAATGGAGTATCAAAGTATAGATGCATGTCCTGATGATCATATTATATATTATGGACAACATGCGTTGAAAAAAAAATTCTTGGTATGTGGTATCAATAGATATCAAACCAATCAAGTAACAAAAATGGTCCCTCAAAAGGTTCTTCGGCATATTCCCATGATTTCGCATTTGCAACGACTATTCAGGTGCCAAAGCATAGCACAATTTATGGATTACCATGCATGAAAGAGAATTGAATGTGGTGTTCTTCGAATTCCTGCAGATGGTTATGCATTTAAAGAAATTGCTACAAAATGACCATAATTTACAGATGAACCTCATAATGTTAGGATTTCATTGGAAACTGATGATGTTAATCCATTTGGAGAGCTTCAATCTGTTTACTCATTGTGGCCTATTTTTGTTATCAACAATAAAATTCCTCCTTGGATGTCAATAAAGAGGGAGCACATAATGTTGACAATGATTATTCTAGGTATTTCGAATATAAATTTTTTATTTTTCTCTTTTTTTGCAGAACATCTTTTATTTATTTATTTATTTACGTATATATACATAGCATGGTAGTAATTTCGTGTAATTTGAAACAATTGGAAAAGTACCAAGTTAAATATATGAATGTGTATATAGAACCTCTTATCGACGAGATACTAAAGTTATGGGAGGGAATCACTATGTATGACATCTGTAAACCAATTGGGCAAAAGAGATTTCAATGTCATGGAATACTTTTATGGACAATTCATGATGCCCCACGACTAACACATTTTTGTGGTATGTAACATTCCATATTGCATGCTTGAATATTATATAATTAATTCAATATATCATGGATGTTGTTTAAATAATCATTTCGTATATTAATAATTCACATTAATCCATTAATTCAATATTAATAATTAATTCAATATATCATGTAGGTCTTCAAACAAAGGGTAAATTTTCATGTACGGTTTGTGGTCCTAACATGAAATATTGTTGGTCAAAATGTTTAGGAAATGAGGTGTTTGATGAGTATATACACTTCCTCTCTAG